>JAVXUM010000023.1:27629825-27646801 GCA_035590655.1 Pouteria glomerata
AAATATTTTTGAAAATACCATTAATATACTACCAAATATTATATAAATAACAATTATATAGCATGAAAAATACCATTTAATCCATAAACTAACATAAAATATATTATGTATTAAGTTATATTTTAATTATTTACAGTTTGACCCTTAATTAGATTTTATTATATCAATTTTACCCTCGAATAAAGTTTGAAATATTACATTTTGACCCTCGCCGTATCCTTCCCGTATCCCAACCGTATCCTAGCCGTATTATCTGCAAAATTAAAACTAAAAAATCAGGATACTCCACGTGGCGTATCCGACCGTATCCTAGCCGTATTCGAGTATCTGATACGAGTGCGGCGCCTAATTTGAAGTATCCGTGCTTCATAGTTGTTCATTTTTATATTATAAAACATTTAATTTTTTAATTTATATCTATATGTGTATTAGAAAATTCTATTAATAAATAAATTAAAAGTTTTGGATTTAAAAATACCTAAAATACAAAATTTAATTTGAAAGTATTAATAGATGTGATTTTTTTTAATCTTATTATTTAATTCCAAGTTTTATTATTGAAGTTATAAATGTATTTCATGTTTGTCTATGTAATGGTACAAAGTGTGTCAATTCTTAAAATGTATATATATATAAGTTAAAAAACGACATAACTCATTTTTGATAAGTGGCTGTCACATGTTGATAGTGTAACAATTGTTGGTGCCTGACATGGACAGGGCACAGATATGGCACCTTCTTAAAAAGTGTTCGACTACTTAGATGTGTCGCTATTGGTATCTTTAGATCCTTGGGGTATTTCTACAGTGACTTACTAGTTATGAAATCACTAGCTTGAATTTTTTTCCTTGACAAAGATATTATATACCTTAGGAAAATTCACCACAAAAGCTGGCTGATAGAAGGAGAGAGCCCAAATTATGTCGACACTATACCGATATCCGATACTACTGATGTGGGACACATGTAGCCCATACTAGGTATATCCATGGGATTGTATCACAAGAAGTGCAAAAATAATCATTTATTCTTGAATTCATCTCCATAAATATTTACTTGTTGCTGACATTATCTTTTCAGATGGGAAAATCCATTGATGGGTTGGACATCCACTGGGGACCCATATGCCAATGTTGGTGATGCTGCACTCAGTTTTGATAGTGAAGAAGCTGCTAAAGCATTTGCTGAGAAACACGGTTGGGACTACACGGTTAGGAGTATTTTCATTCCATTATCCTTATCCACTATAGTTATTTACTACTACTCCTTTCTTGTGTATGATCTTTATGCACCCCTGTAAGTGCATCACTGATAATAGGTGTTGTGTAGTAAACTTGAATGCAAATTTGAAGGGAACGCAGGGAATTTTTTCGTTGTTCATGGAATAAACAAAAGATTGAAATCTTAAACAATTATTCTTTGCAGTTGGATTTTCAAAGACTGGAAATGAGTAAATAATGCATCGTTGGAAAGCTTTCAGTATTTCACCTTTCCCTTTAGCTAAAAGTCTATTAAGGATATGTTTGTGTTACTTTTTACCCGTTTTAAACTTAAGTTTTGGCAAGCACTTTTAACCTTCTGGTTTGAAAAATCGTAATTGATCCTTATGTTAGTTGGCTAGTTGCACTACACTTTAGTTGAACTTAATGTTTGATGTTTTGATTGTTACGTGAAGTGACATTCATATCTCATTGCAGGTCAAAAAGCGCCATACACCACTGTTGAAGGTATGAGATTCACTTTTTGCTGACTTCATTTTGCATAGAAGCGGTAGTAGTGGATAAGAATTGTTCCACTCTGAGTTTATAAATTTTTTTTTTTCTTAGTGAAACAATTAATTATTTTGTGCTTGAGATTGTGGTATTAGATGATTTTAATTATTGAATATGCCTCAAAATCCTAAGCTTATAGACAATCAGGAATTTATAACCTTGAAATTTTCCTTGGACTAGCGAAGTTGGACTTGAATAGAAATTACTTACATGCTCCTTTCAGATTTAGCTGAACATTTGGAAGAGCTCGTTTTATGATTCTGGGTTGAAACTTTCTTAGGATGGTTTTGGAAGTTTTTCTGACATCATCATTATCTGTTTGTTCATGGTGCTCTGACATTATAATTGAACCTATGAGAACTGGTTCCTGATTAGATGGCTGGAATTAGTTTGTGGCATATTCGTTTCAAATATAATAATGTCTTTCTGGAATGGCAGTCAATTGGACTGTTGTGAACGCACTATTTGTAACTGCCCAAAAATTTTCATTTCCTCGTAAGCTTAATGGCTCCCCTGTAACGTAGGAGTATTCCTTTTGTACTCTGTTTGTAGGCAAAGTCTTATGCAGACAACTTCAAGTGGAAGGGCCCTTCCAAAACTGAGGAACATTGATTTTAGTTCATCACAGTCTTGTCTTACTGTTTTCTTGGTTAATACTTCCGAAGACACATGCTATGCTTTGGAGGCTTGCATTTTTCTTTGCTGTATTCTAGAATGCAGGTGCTGTGGAGTTGCCTGAGAGAAGTATGAATTCTTGGATTTCAATAAAGTGTACTCAAATGAATTTTCCGCCCAGTCATATTAGTGCCCATGTTTTTCTATCTTTTTATTTTGTTCCTTTCTATGAGAAAAAATTGATATGACTTTGTTGCACACCTCTTGTGATTAAAAAAATTATCCAGACTTTGTCTCGCACACCTTATGGTTGATCCTCATTTTCAATTATAACCGCGATCACTCTTTACCAATGTTATCACTATCGCTGCCTCTGCCTCTGCCACCACTCTCCACCACTACTACCACTACCACACCCACTCCTTATCCCAGTCGGCACCACCACCTTCAATCTCTACTACTGTCACCACCATCTCTCCCCCATTACAGCCTTAATTATCACTCTTATTATCTCATATTATTTTTTATCCTATTTTTTTAATTTTTGCCTTTATACATCATTTGTAAATGTAAACTTGTTTTGTTAAAAAAAATTGAAAAACTAAAAACCTTTATGAAATGTAAGGTTAACATGTGTTTCTGACTTCCCAAATTTATTCTTCTGATTCATCAAATGTAGGATGTCCTGAGAAGAGGGATCTCTCACTGCGTTTGATATTTTGGGAATCAGAAAAGGGATATGAATTAAAATTTAAGAGAAGTGAAAGATAAAAATTTAAGAATAAGAATGAGAATTTTGGGAGGACAAGGAGTAAAAGATTAAATCATTCATTCTTTTAAAAGTCATTTATGGTTTAAAATATAAGTCATTTAGTCTTTTCACAAGCGCGCAAGGGATTAATTTTGGTCTTTTATTAAAAAATCATGTAAGAATTTCAAGTTTTTTTTTTTTTTTTGTCCCTACATAAGTGTAAATATATACACACTAAAAAGTGAAATTCCCTTTGGCTTAAAGATTGACCGTTACCAAACATTACAACTAAATGCTTGTATCTGTTCTTGTTAAATAAATAATACTGAAGAGCAAAATTCCCTTTTGACATCGAAATTGGCCACTTCGTTGCCAAACATTACAAGTAAATGCTTGTATTTGTTCTCTCAGTTATACTCAGTTTGGTACGATGGATTTAATAAAATTTGATTTCTTTTGATAAGAATTTTCAGCAATTCTTATGTTTAGAATTAAAATAAAATTTTAAGTTCGATTTGATCTTATTTCATAATTTAAATTTTGAGATTTTTATAAAATTTGAAATATAATTCAAAACAATAGGATTTGATAAAAATTTATTATTTTCTTAAGCAATCTAAATAACTATACAAATTTATCCTCTAATTTCATATTTATTATGTTTTTTACTTCCTATTCACGTGATCAAATTTGATACTTCACTTAAACTAAATTAATTTAATTCTTAAATTTAAAAAGTGTTCTAAATATAAAATTTTATTTACCAAATTAAATCAAATCAATTTTTAATTTTAAAATGAAATCAATTCTAATAGTAAAACGTTTTTAAAGAAAGTGTTGTATCTTTCACGGTTTCATTTAGATGAACTTATATTACTCGATAATTGAACAAATTATGTTTTAACATCTTTACATTTTAAACGCACTTCTTGATAATTGAACAAATTATGCTTTAACATCTTTATATTTTAAACACACTTTGTTCTATCGACATTTAATTATAATGCTTAACTTTTAACCATTCCACCATTTAGTTAAATTTATTAACGAAAAATGTTACATATGGAATACATATGATATTTTTTATTATATGTTAATCATATATAATATATGCGTGATATTTTTTTAATACATTTTTTTGATAATTATGGACAGAAAGGTCAAACTAAAACTTAATCATAAATACAAGTAAACCATTACAATTAAAAAATATAAAAATCAAACTAAATTCATTATAATTGGCAAAATTGGCAGTAAATTTTCTCAAAAGAATCACAATTGGCAAGTCTCTTAAAAATTTTTTTGAGCCCTAAATTGTCATTGTTCTCACAACGTTAATAATTAAACCAACCTTTCAAGTCCAAACCGTTTCCACAACCTAAAAAAAAAAGAATTTAAACAAACTGTAACGGATACTCGAGGCTGTACAACTTTGGATTGAAGAATCTGTTCTGAAGCCATTATGCAGATGATGTAAAATCAAACAGCAGACACTCGATTGATACAAATTCCATTCATGTTGGGCGGTAACTTCTTCGTATAGTATTTGGAGCCACGGCATAGATTGATAGTTTTCCTCTTTTCTTCTGGTATGGATTCGATAGAGCATTCTGAGAAACCACGCCTCACAAACCTGCAAAACAGGAAACGCCAATGATCATGTCAATACCACTAAAACTAGTTGACCAAACGAAAAGGGGGCATTTGGATGGTAACGTATCACTTCAAAGATGAAGTTGTCACCAAAAATGACATGGAAATTCTCTGTGTCTTTCAAATTACAGAAAAAGGTGGAAAGTACAACCACCCCCCAAATATTTGTGGCAAGAAAAGAAAACAGAGAACAATCAACAGCGGCCATTTTCACGGACTGTTTTCCCTTTGATATCTGGTAAAAGCATATGCGATATTTAAGATCAAGATCTCAACCCAAGGTTGAATTTGTAAACCAAGCTAGACTGGTGTATTTTAAAGAGATCTTTTACCTCTGGAAGTCAAAAAAAAAAAAAAATCTTAGTTTGTGGCTCGACACTGACATAAACACATCTCTGCAGTATGTTGTTTTTAACCTGGCCAAGGACATTGTAACTGCAGCTGAGCACATTCTAAAATATGCAATCAAACGGTTTGACATATTAGTGATAATTCTCAGTTTTAAGTAGCTAGGGCCAACAGTGGAATAGATTAATTTGGCAGCTCCTAAATATGAAATAGATGAAAGTAGCAACTCTTTATGAGCAGAGATTGAGACGCTCCTGTATGAATTCATTCTCATTAAGCGATCATAAATTGAGCAAATTAGCATGCATAAATCAATACACGGAGACAAAAAGCATACCAATCTGCAGCACGGGTTGTAAGCAGGAAAAGCATATCCAATTCAAGGGAAGATGCCTTCTTCTCTATGTAATCTGCAAAGTTTAATTGTGTACCAGCCATTTACAAAAGTATCAAACCTGATAAGGCAACAGGTTCACAAACAAATACCAAGACCAACCATAGCCAACTCATAGATGAATAATACTGCCGCACAAAAGCTACAAATACAAAAATATTCTCTATCATACCAAGTAACTTGTCTCCCTGCCCTTGTCCACGGCAATCAGGAGAAACAGCAATAGCAGCAACCTCACCGCACTTCTCTTTAAAGAAAGGAAAAAGGGCAGCACAAGCAATTATATGACCCTCTCTCTCGACAACAGTGAATGCATCCAATGCTTTAAGTAGCTAAAGCAAGTGAAAATAACTGTCAGTTCAATTCTAGTTCTTGAAACATAATTCCAACCACGGAGATCCTTGAAGCTTGGACAAAATTTTGCATATCAAACATAGAAAGCGCAAAGAGCATAAAGCACAAACCTCTTCATCAGTCCTCCTGACCAATGCACCAGATTCTTCTAAAGGCTGTAAAATTTGTTTTATCCCCGGAATGTCTGCCACCGTAGCTACCCTTGTTCCTTCATATAGATCACTGTGTGCAATGGACAGGTAGGGCAAACATCAGCGAAAAACTTGAAGCTGAGACCACAAATCTTACTCTTGTCTGTCCAAGGATAGTATCTTTTATTCCAAATAACAGCCTGTCAGCACTAAATTCTAACTCATGCAACTGGACACAGGAATTAGAATCCAGTGCAGTCATGCAACAAACAAAGCCGCTGGTTTAATACAGTTAAAACATATCATGAACACTGTACATCCTAAATTTGTACATGCAGAACTATTCAGTTGCCTGAATGTAAGATTGTTAATCATTACAGCTGCTTTAAAGCTTGGACATACTTAGTTGATTAAAAAAAATACTTTGCTGTGTTAGAAATGAAGCCAACAAGTTCCTGTGAGTTAAATAACCACAAAGATTGCATACCTGGCCACCATAGTCCCTACTCCATCTCTTTGAAACAGTTCCATTAGTAAAACTCCACCAACAGTGCCATCTAATAGATGAACTCGCTGAACACCTTGCTGAAGGAAAGAGAGATAATTATAGCAAATTCACTTAACACCTCCCCATTTATCATAGAATTTTCTCATATTCATAGGGTGTTTGATAATCAACATAAATGCACCTTATGCATTCAAATTCATTTTACTTGAAGCAATAAAGTATGACGTGAGAAGTTAACAAGAACATTTCAAAGAAAGCAACCCATGTGAAGCAACTATGGTGCAATCTTTAGTAAGCTGACTGCAATCTGGAGTCATTACTTTGAAAGAATCAAATCAAAATATTTAAATTATTTGTAATGGAAAGTAAAAAATTTATATAAATAGCGATGCCATATCTTTCCTAGAATAGCAGTTTATAATTACCAAAATAATTTATATTTCCATGACATGTTAGCAATCTATAGTTTCCTTAATACTTTACATAATTTTTTCAAAAATCTCAAGAGGGCAACTTACCAAGGGTAATTAATTTTTTATAATAGGAATGGAATTATTTATTTATTTATTTTTAAATCCAGAGAGGGCAACTTAAACGAAATATTTTACAAAGAAAGTAGCACATATATTCTATTAATGAAAATTTTCAAAAATTTGTTGAGAGGGGAGGGGCCAGTTGCCCCATAGCTCGGGCCTTGGCAACTGTCATACATGGCTTCAAAAATGGCAAACAGAAAGTCAATCACAACACTAATATTAAAAAATAAAAACACTCTTTACTTAAAGCCACAATAGCTGGTGAGTCTAGAAATTAGTCCTATCCATGAAGCTGCTAACTTACTCTGCAAACAAAAGCTGCAGCAGCTAATTCAGAAAGGTAACCGTTTAATCGACTTAGCCTCTCCTGACCTCCAATAGCAAAACCTTGTTCACCAGCCCATATTCCATTGCCGTTGTCAAAACCAACACCATTCTTAAATTTTGCAGCATACGTATCACTAAAACCCTTCACATTCTGCTGAGAGGGAATGCTTCCATTTGAATCACCTTGCGTAAAGCAAGTAAGATCTTCCTCACCAACAGTCTGTACATATTTGGCGGCTATCTCACTTTGCTTAGCTCGTTTACGGACCAACGTGTCCGCATCTTGAAGGGTTAAAAACCTAATAAGATGTCCACACTCATCCAGGATTGGGCCATCAATAATACAAATAAGCTTTTCTGCTCCAAGAGCTAAAGCACAAGCTGTAGCAACTTCATACATGCTGAAATTCATACAAGGGAAAAAGCATTAGACTCTGGATTACAAGTGCTCCTATAAAATGTGAAAAAACATTGTATGATTAAATAAACAAATCAAATGATTATCTCATGTTATTAACTAAAAATGTGCAGTACAGGCCTTAAGCAAAGGTACATGGTAAAGAGTAGAAGTCCCAGCCAAAGTTGCTTCCTGAATAAACTGTGTAATGTTGAAATTTATGATAGCACTAAATTTTTAATGCATTAAAAGTCACATTGTAAACCCTTACGTCTCCACACACACAAACACAAACACACACACACATGCATACAGATTTTCAGATAGGGGGAAATTTTCAAAAGCTGAAGCATTCAGGAAAGTAGCAAAATGTTGTACATTGACCTTTTTAAGTGGTTGTGCATTGTGGCGTCCAGAAAATGAAGCATAGACTAGCCAATTGGTTAAGAAGATGTATGCCTGAATAGAAAATGTCAACAAGGATGTTTAGAACCACAAAAGTGGGACCATAGTTACTAGAAATCACTAGTCACTACTACCATGGTGAACTATGAGAAGCCTATCCCCCACCGTGCCACATTTTAGAGTACAAGCATACCGAACTCCCATTTTCATTCTATGTTTAATTTTCTTTCTATGTACTAAAACGATCCAATTTCCATGCTAGGTTGAGTGGGAGCCACCTTGAAAGATGATGTTCACTCTATAGCGGCAAGATGCTCAGCAATTTTTAGAACTGGAGAAAAATTTCTGTTCCTCGAATTTTAAGGTGCCAACACTTTATACAAACATCTGAGGCACCTATTCTAAGCATTCACAGGCCAATTTGTAAAAGAGATCGAAAGGAGGAGTGACCCAGGCATAAAAAATGCATGGGGTAATTTATTTTGGAGAAGAAAAATCTCCCAAATATCTCTTCGCTGGGAAATAAAGGTAATACTTGCAATGCATTGCATATTAAATCAAGGCAAAGTTAGTATTGAAGGTTGGGCCAAGCAGTAACAAAAGGTACCTATCTATAGAGGGTTGGGGTGACGTAGGTTGAACCTTTTGGTTTCCGGGAATTATGCCGAGTACCAAGCAATGGCGAGATCGCTGGAGTCCGGTGGAATGGGAACCAAAGTAATCTAGAACAAGAGAGAGAGAGAGATAGTTTGAGGTGATTGATGAACAACCGTCTTTAGGAGAGACGGGTTTTATATTTATAGGAGAATAGTTTTGACGGGAATGTAAGGCATTTAATGCATGGTGCATGTATCAGCTTTGGTTCATCGTACATAGGAGAGGGAAAGGGTTGCCCATTTATGGTTTTCTCTCTCTAGATTGGTCGGACAAAGTCCAACAATTTCTAATTCCAGTCTCCAATCCGCTGAATTCCCGAAAATCCTACTAGTTAGAAAAGGTCGTTAGACCCCTGGACCTTGTTACGAGTTCAGGAATATAACATGTTCCCGCTGCAAGTGCATTTCCTGTGGGGGAATTAAGTTTCACTTATTAAAATGGCATGGCGAGAATGATTCGCGAGAGAAGTTATGGCCCTGTTAGTCATTCTTTCGTGGGGCGGGAATGATTCGCAGGAAAAGTTATGGCCTTGTTAGTCATTCTTCCGCGGAAGTTAATTCCCCAGCGGGAAATGCACTCGTAGCGAGAACAGGCTATATCCCTGAACTCGGAACATGGTCCAAGGGTCTAACGACCTTTTCTAACTAGCGAGATCCTTGGGGATTCAATGGATTAGAGGCTAGAACCAGAGACTGTTGGACTTCGTTTAACCAATCTAGAGAGAGAGAACCATAAATGGGCAACCTTTGCCCTTCCCTAGGTACGATGAACCAAGGTTGATACATGCATGCATTAAATGCCTTGCGTTCTCGCCAAAACTGTTCTCCTATAAATATAAAACTCGTCTCTCCTAAAGACAGTTGTTCATCGATCACCTCAAACTACCTCTCTCTCTCTCTCTTGTTCCAAATTGTTCTAGTTCTTATTCCACTGGACTCTGGCGATCTCGCCATTACTTGGTACTCAACATAATTCCCGGAAACCAAAAGGTTCAACCTACGTCACCCCAACCCCCCACACTATCAAAAGCTATGTAGCATACTTGCAATTTAAAGCTTCTCCAGAGCTGGAATAGCCAAGGTTGCTTAGGATCACTATATAATCCTTATCAAGCCTCTCACGAATACGAGCAACATCTATTTTCTTTACTTCACCCGTTGCTCCATAATCAATTCCTTCCACAATTCCTCTCCTCTGCCAATAAGAAAAATGATACAAGTTAAACTCTCATCCACTAATATAATGGAGTATTACAGAACAAACAATCCACTAGATAAGCCAATAACTGCATGACACACTACTGATCATATTGAAACAAATGAAGTGAATCCAAAAGTTGATTGAAAGTATGAAAATTAATCTTGCAAAGTAGTATTCTTACTTTTGCTGCAAGAAAGTTACCACTAGCGACACTGACACCAACATCATGCCATCGACTGTTGTCACCATGTCGACGAATATTGCACAAGGAGGGTCCAGGAGACAGCTTCGCCTCTATCATAATATGAATTCTCCCTGCTGCATCCATTGCTGCCTGGAGGGAATCCGAGTCGGTAATTCTGTATCTACCCACATACTTAGGCTCACTTCCTGCAAGAATAGGCTTGATTACATACTGTCCCACATCATGACAAGACTTTAAATTATTGCTTGTAGATTTGAAGTTTATACAACAGAGGGTAAGGAAGCCAAAAGTAATGAGGCACAGTCCAAGCAGCACCTCATATAGGCTCTAAGTTTTCGAGGGATGATAGCTTACATAGCCCTTTCTCCTTGTGTCATAACGTAGAAGGTATGGATGATGATACCCCAAACGCCAGGGGGTTTGGGTGAAATTTACCATATTTATTTTTTAGTCCTATGCCTTAAATAGGATGCAACAAAACTACGACGCCTGTCTAGATAGTTCATCTATTTGAGTTGAGTTAGATCATCTCTCAAGACTATCTTGTTAGGTGATCAACATCAAGGCTGAGCAAGCATGGACTTCAACCCTTGCCATTGGAATTGGTCGAAGTGCAACACCTATAACAAGATGGTCCCAAATTCCAGTTGCAAGGCAATGTATTCTTCTTAATCATTGGATGACTTAAAACAAGCCAACGAGCATGATTTGAGCTGTTACCTAGGAACTTAGCCAGCAGAAACTTTTGTCAAGTCATTTTCAAGATTTCACCAAGAAGGACTTCTACAACTTAATACTGATAATGGGTGAAGTACGTTTACTGCTTATTTACAACAAAGAAAAATAAAATTGTTTTATTTTCAGCCATAGCAACAAAATGATCCAATTTTTTGAATATTTCATAAATTTTCCTCCCATCTTCATCAAAATAGTGAATTCCCAATTAAATTCAGAAACCTTCCATAATTCATAACACCCCCCCCCCCCCCCCAAAAAAAAATGTGTATATATCACAGTTTTTTTGAATTATTCAGGACAAATACATGACGATTACTCATGGTTAAAAGTCTCTAGACATCGAGTTAATCTTTATCATTTTTTTTATATATAATTTTTTCCTAACTGTCACCGATATTTTTCCAAACTAACACTTGAATTATAATTTTTTATACTGAACAATATCTACATCCCAACCTTGTCAATGTTAAAGGGAATGGGGCAATGAATTTAGATGAATGGGGGCCATGCGCATCCAATTTACCCACAATGGTTTAATTTATTTACTGAATTGCAAAAAGAAAAAAAATCAGAAAAAGAAATTCAGAGAAATATGTTGCTGTATTGGAAATGGGGAAAGGATACTTCGATGTGATAATCAAAACTGTAAAACATCAAAGCAACATAAAGAAGATGCAAGTAAGAAAACTACCCTACTTGTCAAATATAAAACTATCCTAGCAGAATGCGCTTTACGAAAGACAGAAATAATACAACTATGTAAGTACGAATCTGTATGAATCTTACTGCAATACGAATTAAAGAAGCAGAAACCCCAAGGCAAACTGGATGTGCTCACCTCTATCTGCCAAAATCTTGTCAATTTGTACATGGGTCCCTGGAACAAGAACAAATTTGATTCCCAAGCCGTGAAGGAGAGAGATATCCTGTATACAGATTCATTCAAGCTGGTATCATATCTCAAATTACGCATATACGCGTGTGAGACTTGAAACATAAGAGATTGAGAAGAGCACACATTCAATCAAAAAAATAAAAATAAAAATTGGTGGTGTCCAAAAAGCAGCAAAAACGTATATCTTAATTTTTATTAGATTTCACTCAGAAGTGTTCACTCGATGCACAGCTTCAAGCAAAACTTATTCGCAACTAATAAACCCTTCATCAAGTGCACAAAAATGCATGACAGAGGGATGGGTAAACAGAAACATGCCATCAAAATGGGATCCAAATAAGGGCTATCAACAATTTCACCGGAGATAATAACAACAAAGATCCCGTCCCGGTGAGCTCGAAAGTACGGCCAAGCCTCCCGGAAGAACCTTACGAACTGTTCATCTTTTACGCAGTCGCTGCCTTCGACGCCGGCATTATCTATTTCGCTGAAAACATTAATCCCCACCGGAGTTCTCTTCCCTGCCCAAGACGAGGGCTTTGTTGATTGGAGACTGCGTAATCCATGCCGTGGCCACCGAAAACTGAATGGAGACGGAGAGAGTTGACGGTGGGAGTTTAGGAAAGTAGCAGAAGGGATTTGAGGCGAAGCAGCCATAGAGGGAAATGGGTTGAAGAAGAAAACCCCAGCACTGAAAGGTAAAGAGACTCTGAAATGGTATTACGTTGAACTGGGTGGGAGGTGGTGGCGTGGGGATGGTCACCCTAGCAAGTGGCGTGCCATTTTCTAAATGGACGGCGGAAGCGCGAAGGGATCCGCCTTCCATGGCACTGACTGAGTTTTCAGAATTTTTTTTTTCTCTTACTGTTGAAATGGTAAAAAATAAAAAATACAAAATCAAAATATGGATATATTTAAAGGGACAAAAAATAATGTAATTTATAAATTCGTAATTAATATAATAAAATAAAAAAAATTTAAAAACGCATCATATATATATATTTTAATTCGAAAATCAAACACATTTTAATTTTACATTTTTAGACTCAACTAATTTTTTTTACTTAAAAGATAAATATACCTTTGATGAAATATAAATTTCGGTAACGTTTAGAGTGGTAAAAAAAAAAATAAGAAAAAATGTGGTTTGAATTGATTTTAAGTGTTTGATATTAGTGTTTCAAACAAAATTTTTTAGAGAAAAATAATGACATTTTTAAACTTTTGTGATGAAAAGTAAAAAAGAAAATCGTGAGATATGTCATAAATTTTTAACTTTTACATTGTAACATTAAAACTATGGGAACGGAAACGAATTTAAAAAAATTACTATAAAATAACGACAATAGTACTCGTTTAAAAGTTTTCAATTCGAAAAATATAATTATCAAAAAAAATTTACGCAATTAGTTAACCTCCTTTCGGATTTTTTGTTTTATTGTGAAATATTGAAAATTTTTTAATATAGTAAAAGTGAGAATGTGTAATGGGGAATTTTTGTAATTTATAAAGGTTGTTGGAGATTTATTTTATTTTATTTTATTTGCTGACACTCCAAATAGTGCCTTATTCTCCGTCTTGATTTCTTCTACCTTATACCTAAATTTAGGGTATATTTAAAGAGATAAAAAATGAAATAAAATAAAATAAATAAATTATAAATTCATAATTCATAAAGTAAGGTAGCGTTTGAAGTGGTAAAAAATAAGAAAAATGTGGTTTGAGTTAATTTTAGGCATTTGACATCTAATAGAGTTTTTTGAATAAGAATAGTGACATTTTTGTACTGTCAGTGCAAAATTATAGAAACGGTTTCTAAATTCGTTCTTATGGATTCAAAAAAATTAGTATAAAATAATGACACTGATACTCATTTAAAAGTTTTCAATTTAAAAAATATAATTATCAAAAAAATTTATTTATTTATTTAATTTATTTTTATATTTTTTATTTATTTTAATAAAATATTAAAATTTTTTAAGATAAATTATAAATTTGTAACTGATGCCCTGGACTGGCCAGCGTCGAGACAAGAGGAACGAAGACCTTGATTCACTGACAATCCTCGCACACTATATATACCTACGAACGTCTCGTCCAGGAGCTCCGCATCCTTGTTGAGGGCGGAGATCATGAAGGTCTAGTCGGAGGGTGATAACGGAGGTTTCTCAACATTGGAGAGGGCTTTGGAGAGAGCTGAAAATTTCGGACTAGCTAATCTCGGTAACCGGAATTGATGATGAGGGTTTGTGAATGCTCCTCAAGCACAGTAACCCATTGACGAACGTTTGTCCTCTAATCTTGAGCATCAATCAAACACTACCCAATTCTAGCCATTTTCATCTTCTCCCAAAGAACCCAATACCAATTTGCTCGTTATAATCCATACCCAAAATCAAAAGAAAGCCCTCGGAATCGTTGGGTCATCAGAAATGGAGAACTAGGTTTCCTTCTTTCGACCCTTTCTGAGCTAAAAAAAAAAAAAAAAGAAGAAGAAGAAGAAGAAGACAATGGGGCAATCGCCAAATCGCCCTTACAAGAACAACCCAATTCAATTTTGAGCCCAGATTCTTGTTCAGCATCGCTGCCCACTAAGTTCAGATGACATGACAGATTCTACAGTCTCTCTACTTCTTCAAATAATGCACCTTTAAATCCAAGTCCCCACTCTCCAAATCAATATTCTCTGAAAAACAGTCCGACCCGAAGACTCGCTGCGACTCCAAGGGTCCAAAACCTCTTCGATCTCCGAGAACCCAAGCGTCAAATGACCCACCAGCAGTGGACGCCAATGGCGAATGCTAGGACAGTTCATTGCCGTCGTCTCCATTGGAGAAGTAGAGACGCCCCTCCGTCTGTTTCCGGCGATGAAAGCCAGAAGCACAAATGTACTGGGATTCTACGAGGTCGACATTTTTGGGATGCTCAGAAGCACAAATGTCGAATAATAATAAAGAAGGAAAATATTGAAAAAGTCGTCAATGGTTGTAGCTTAAACGGGTTAACTGATGTTCATCTTCAATGGATTTCGAAAGTGATAGAGCAGGTGGGGATTATCCCAATATTGATATAAAAATACAAAATTACTTAAATAAAATGACTTAACAAATATTTATCAAACTAGGGGTAAAGTCGTAATTATAATTTATGACTTTATTAAATATACAATAGCAATGAACGATTGTGCAAAACACGAACAACTCACACTCCAACCAGACTGTCTAGCGCTCACTTTCTCTTTGACGATATGTTTATAAATGTCACGTTTGTATTTTATTAAATAGATAATTATATAAGTACATAATACATACATGGAATATAATTATAACTTCAATAGATACATAATATAATTATAATATACAATGTTAATATATAAGTGTTGTGCACCAAACCATTCCGCCATCGCCGGCCCACCAGCTGATATTGTCCGCTCTGGGCCCCGGTGACCTCGATCGGCCGGCGACCCTCACGGTTTTATCTCCCGACGGGAAAAGGCCTCGTTGCTAGTGGAAGGGGGTGAGGGTGCTTATATGCCGTCCTCAGTCCCCGACTCCAATCGGTGTGGGACAAGATAACCGCACACTAGATAATTAAATTTTAATTTAATAATCTTAATCTGTCATCGCTAAGCCGCTCCAAATTCAATAAGATTTAGTAAGGCAAATATTCTTGACCACATGCGTTGACAGACTTGTCTTATTTTTAAGAATTTGGGAATGTTTTCCAACCCCACTAGTTAGTTAAATTGATTGGATTTGAACTCCAATAAATAGGTTCAATTTTGGTGCGAAATAGTTAACAATTTTTTTTTTAGTTTTTATGTATTTATATATTATTTTTAAAAATTAAATTTTTGTATAAAATTTTATAGAATATTTATTCTAGTATTAAATTTTTATTTTTAGAAAATTTTAAATTATATTTATTTAAAGATAATTTAAAAAATTAATAGATTTAAATGAATGGGCGTAGTATTAAGGGAGTGTTTTGGTTTGCAAAAAAACAAAAAAAAATTTTAAAAATTTTTAAAATTTATTTCACTAAAAAAGTAAAAAATTTGAAAAAATATTAACTGAATCGGTAAATTTTTTTGACCATCATATTCTTCAAATTGAAAACTTTCAAACGAGTACCATTGAAGCTATTTTATATTATTTTTTTTTGAATCCTTGAGAACGGATTAAGAAAATTGTTCTCACGATTTTGTTCTGGCAGTACAAAAATGTCACTATCCTTCTCAAAAAAACTCTGTTAGATGCCAAACGTTATCTAAACTCAATTTTTCTGTTTTTTTTTTTTTAATTCGAACCAACTCAAGGCAATAAATAATAAAAAAATTATTAATCCGCACCATCAGCAGAAACCAGAAGATGATTTCTTTTTTTTTTTTTTCAGCACAAGCATGCGTTGTCCAAATAGTCAAAGTCTACTCGCGTGGAAAATGTCAGGATGGGTACATGATTGGCCCATGTCAAAGAAAAAAAATACTTGACTTGACTAGCAAACAGGTTTCCACACAATTCGACAAATAATGACGGGAAAAAAATAAATTAATGTGACCACTTGACATGAGAACAAAGAAATTAACATGGTGCAATAGTTTGAAAATTTCGCATGTGACCTTTGTCACGTCAATCCGCAGAGACGAAGTCAAAATTTTTGGTCTGGCGGTTAATTTTTTTTTTAGATCGAATTTAGATTAAAAAATTATATCTAATATTATAATTTATATTTATTAGATAAAAATAAATTAATATATATGTGTTAATAAGTATAATTAGTTGAATTTTTAATTTTGAATTATATATAACAATTAAAAAATAAATTTTTTTTTAAAAAGTAGACCTATAAATTAACTCTTTTAAAAATAAAATTTATATGTGCTAGTGGTGATTTTTTTCTAATCAAGATCAATTATTTTTTTTAGTGGCTATATTTTCTTATCAAAGTTAATTATTTTTTAACTTTTTAAAGGAATCAAATTACATAATAATTTTTTTAACCAAAAAATTATATGTATAAATAATATTTTCTAAAATTTAAGAATGTCATGACTTTACCTGGACCCATCATAGCCCCGTCGGGTTAAT
>JAVXUM010000023.1:27655889-27670003 GCA_035590655.1 Pouteria glomerata
ATCAAATTAATAAAAAATTAAATACTAAAAAATTAATTTTTTTCTTTTTAAATATAAAAAAATTAACATTTTAGTAACACTCTACTATTTAGTTATACAAAAAGTTAATTATTTTTTTATTTATTTATTTTTTTACCTTAAATTTAACTTTATGTTAAGCAGCTTTATGAAAGGCCTAGCAAAATTCAAGCACTCACACGCAAGTGAATTACATAGGGCTCGGGCTCGTTTGGAGTTAAAAAAAAAAAAAATCACAAAAGTTCAAAAGTAAAAAATTTTAAAATTTAAAATGTAAAAATTTATTTTAAAATGATAGTTAAATGATTATATTTGATTTGATATAAAATTATTAAAAATTATATAAAATGAAAAGTGATAAAATATTATTAAAAAATTTTAAAAATGTTAAAATTTTATGAAATTTTTTAATATAAATACCAATACAACTTTTAAAATTTAAAAATTATGTTACTTCTGAAATTTTTTAAATTTTTTTAAGACTCTAAATGAGGCCATAAATAGAATAATTGAAGTGAGAGGGTAAAGTCATTTGAAAAATCATTAACCCGACAAGTGCTTTTACAACGTATGTGCACCGTTGCACGTCGCCCCACACTGGCTAATCACGCTGCTGGGCTTTGCACCGAACCTGGTTTCTGGGTAAGTTCGACCCTGCAATCTAATCCACTAGGGATTTTTTTTTTTTTTTTCAAAAAGCAAATTTTAATTATCAATTTAGCCTTTCTCGTAGATTCAACAACTGAGGCACGACTTTGAACTCTTATAAAATTGTGTGTAAGGTGATAAAAAATGAGATAAAAAATGAATTTAAATTGATAAAAAGTGAAATAAAATGAAATAAGTTATGTGTTCGTAATTTGTGTAGTAAAATAAGTGATGTATTTGAAGTGAAAAAAAATAAAATAAAGTGAAATAAGTTGTAAGTTTGTAATTCGTATAGTGACATAAAAAGTGAATAACTTTTAAAAATTTTTAAAGATTTTTGTGTTTTTTGACAAATTAAACTGTGCCAAAAATAAATAACTTTTAGATATTTTCAGAATTTCTATAGTTTTTTTTTTTTTTTATTTCTTAGCACTCCAAACGATGCCAAAGTGAGATAAATTGTGAGTTTGTAATTCGTATAGTGAGATAAAAGTAAATAACTTTTAAAGATTTTTAAAAATTTTTAGAAATTTTTTTATTTTTTAGCAAACCAAATAATTTTATTAAATTCATCAATTATTACTTTGGCTCGATTTGAAACGTTAACAATCTTCAAAAAATATTACAAAATTTTTAAAATTATTTAACTTTTATCTCAATATATGAATTGCGAATTAAAAATTTGTATCAAATTCTAACATCTTTTGTCATTTCAAATGTCTTTTTAATTTAAAAAAATTATAAAAAAAATAATGTGGCGGTATTTTTTTAAATAAATTATACATTTATTATTTTTTATTTTAAAATAATATATCAACATTTGTTTCAATATTAATTTTTTTCTTAAAATATGAATAAAATAACTTTTAATTTTTTTTTTTTTTTAGCATTAATGAGATCTGTTTTCCGATAAAGGGTTTGTTTGGCACACTTAATTTCTTTGAAATTCTTTAAAAATTTATCAAAATATTCACTTTTTATTTCACTATATGTATTACAAATTTATAACTTATCTTATTTTTTATGATTCCAAACACGGTTAAAATGTTATTGCTAGCAATTCTCTATTTATGTTATTGTGGTGGTCAAGTATGAGCCATACTAAGACTTAGTTTTGCAACGTAAAAAAAAGTTTTGACTCTCTCTTCTTTTACTACCTTTTCGGTTTTTTTTTTTTTATGGGTTTTTTTTAGCTAAATTTTTATTATAAAAATAAATTAAAATGAAGTGTAAAAAATTCGTATAAATGAAAAAAAAAAAAGCGGCCTTTTTTTGTACGTGTTTTAAAAAAATCGAATGTTTAATAAAAAAAAAAAAAATTTAATGAAAGAGTTTAGTGTTCCCCATAAAAGAAAGGCGCCCTTTGATTGATAAAAAATTAGCATAAATGAACCAATTTTTTGCAAATAAGTGTCTGCAACACACCAAGTCTTACCATTGCTATGCTCAACAATAACAATACGTCAACTTAAAAATTATTTAAATTTTTATCAAATATAAAGTTGTCAAAAATTTTTTAAAGATATCAAAAGTTTGTCAAATAAATAAAAATTACTAAAATATACTAAAAGTTGTTAAAATTTACAATTTATTTTACGAAACATAAAAATTTCATCTATCAATTATTGACAAAAATAAATAAATAAATAAATAAATACTAAAAGTAGAACTTCTAAACCGAGTCAAAGAATATCCATATTTTGCTCAAGGATATGCTATGCTACATTATCCAATGCTGAGAGAAAATGGGGTTGATAATTCAATCTTGCATCAACGGAACGGAATTATGCTTCGTAGCCTTGAATAGATTCCGAGCATATTTGTATCCAGCCAAGCGTAAAATGCTTTTCTGTAATAATTATTATTTTTTGTTTTCATCGCAGAGTGATAATATGATAATAATATTTTTGTAATAAATAATTTTTTTATATTCTCCAAAATAATAAATTTTAGAAACTAACCCATCATTTAATAATTTTTTTTTTTCAATTTTCTCTCTTATTTTTTCTAATTTTTCTTTTAACTTTTACAAATTTCACCAACCGCATGAAAGTGACGTGCAACTTTTGGCCAAAACTTGGCAAAAATTCAGTGAGCTACAAATGACGTCGACAATCCAAAAGTAGGGTTAGATTACACTTTCAGAAGGGTTAACGTACGTGAGTAGGAACGTATCATACAATTTAACACAAAAGCTAGTTCTGGAAAGACTGACACAAGTATCTGAGAAAAGAGAAGAGACAACCATGCCTGTGTAAAAACGGAGAAAGGAAGAGAGGGTCAAAAGAAAGAAAGAAAGAAAGAGAGAGAGTGGGTGTTCAAGTTCCAAACTCGGCAATGCTCTCCAAGGCTGGCTTCCATTGCCCCCCACTAGAGTGGTGATGATGCCTCACAATCCCTCTGCCAGTGCTGCTGCTCCCTAGTCTGCAAACCTGCTGCTCCATCTGGAAAAAGGGCGCAAAGAATTAATTCATGCCTAGTGAAGACAACCAACAAAAGACAATGCATCTTGATAGTAATATCTTCTTACCACGACACCTTTTTATGGGCTTTTGCCCAATCTCCACTCTGAAAAGGGAGGCTAATATAATATTCTTTGTCCTGATCATTCAATTTTAATTTAATAGTTTAGATATATTTATATTATTTTAATTAAAAAATATAAATACATACAAATCATTAAATTTTAATTTAATATTCTAATTTTAAGTCACAGAACTAATATAGCGTTGATATATCAGCTGGCTCAATCCCACAGCTATAGTCGTGTGTGAGCCTGGAAGAGGACATTGGTCAGGTTCGGTTCATTAGTTCGTGAACGATGATCCGCCTCGTTTGTTTGTAGAGAGCTCAGATTTGGCTAATTTAGAAAGTCACAGCTCACTAAACTCGACTCGAGCTATAGGCCCAATTTAATCCGTCAATTTTTAAATATCTCTTAAATAATAATTAAAGGCATCTTTGGAGACTCACGAAATACTAAAAAAATATCAAAAGTTGACACTTTTACAGTAATTTGAGTATTTGGCAAACTCATAATTTTTCTTACTTTTCTGCTCTGCTACAGTAAATAATTATTACAGCAGGTCTCACTTTTTTTCATTTTTCTACTCTGTTACAGTAACAAATTTTACCAAACATTCAAAAGTTGTCACTTTTCTGTTCTGCTATAATAACAATTTTACCAAATACTTAAAAGTTATCAAAAATTGTCAAAAATTTCATTTTGATTCATCAAACACACCAAAAATTATCACTAATAATTTTTAATAAAAAAACTACAAAAACTTACTAAAAGTTTTACCCTCCAAACACTCTCCAAGTTTAGTAGCAATGAATATAAATAAATAAATAAAAAAGACAATTGAGAGACCAAGAAGTTTATCATATGATTCTATAATTCTAAAAGTTGACCTAAAAGTCTAAAAAGCATGATATTGCATGCTGCTGTTTTTGAATAATTCGCCCCAGAAATTTGTCAGCTTAGAACCGATCAGTCCTAAATTGGTACAAGGATGGTTTGGAAGCAAAAAAACATTTTTCTATTTTTATTTTTATTTTTATTTGTGCTTTATGATTTTTATTCACCAAAATTTTTTATTTGATAATTTTTAGTCATGTTATTCCAATTCATACGAAAAAAAAAAGTTAAAAAAAAATTGAAGTACAAATAAAAAAAACTAGTATTTTAAAAAAATTAAGCCTCATTTGGATTATTTTTCTATTATTTGTTTTCAGTTTTTATTTTTTATTTTCTATTTTGAGCTTATTTTTTGTTTTGAATTTTTGAAAATAAGGAAAACAGTTTAAAACGCATTTGGTCACCAGTGTTTTCAAATTTTATTTTAGAAAATAAAAAATGAGTTTACACGTAAAATGAAAAATGACAAAAAATTATTTTGAGTATTTTTAACTCAAAATAAAAAAAATATAACATTTTTTGTTATCATGTTTTGGACTTTTTAGAACGTAAAACACATAAAATAGATAACAGAAAATAAAAGATAAAAATCAAACCAAATGCCACGTTAGTTAATTAAATTATAAATAAAATAAAATTTTAACTAAAAAAAAGTCGTAAAACACAAAAAGAGAAAATGAAAAAAAATAAATAAATTTTTTGGTTCCCAGACCAATCAGAAACAGGTAACGACGTGCACGGTCATCGGAGACCCCCACGTGACGTGAATCAGGACATGATATCTTTCTTGTGACAAAACTGGCAGTAAACCTCAGAAATTCCATCCTCAAGATATATAAAGATGTTTGGTATGATAAAAAATAAGATAAAATAAAATAATTTATGAGTTCGTAATTTATGTAATAAGATAAAAAATAAATAATTTTTAAAATTTTTCAAAATTTTTTAGTCAAACAAACACTTCATAAACTTTAAAAACGAAAATTATAGGAGTGCATACGGTCATAAATTCTAAAATAGAGTAATATATATATATATTTTTCTTTTTTATTTTACACTTTCTTTAAATGAAAATTTTAATTTTTCATTCATTTTATTTATTATTCGACCATAAATATATTTTACACATCTTAATTATAATATTAATAAAATGATGCATTAATAAATATATTAATATTGTTGTTTATTAAAGTGAGTAATGATGTAAATGGGGTGGATTAACCCGAGACCCAAGTAAGGGCTGAGGCTGTCCCGCCCGACCTGGCTCGGTTCATAGCTCTGCCTCGACTCATCCATTAAAATATTAAAACAACACTAAAGAGGTGGGTCAAGGCTAGTTTTCCTAACCAAACCCGGCCCATAAGGGAGACAGTCCATAGAAGTGGCAATCGAATTGAAATTTAACTTATTAACTTATCTTGAATTTGAGTTCGATTCAAATTTTTATATAGTCTCGAACTAACTTGACAGAAAAAAATTTAAACTTAAACTTAGTTCATGAATAAATCAAGTAAATTAAAATGACATCATTTTAGTTTAAAATATAATAAGTAAAATATCATAAAAATATAAAAATATTATTAAAAATATATATATTATTTTATAGAATTGATTTGGGAGTTTTTAAGCCGAGTTTTTTTATACTCAAGCTTCATCTTGAGTTTAAACGAGTCATAGATGATCAAATTTGATTTTATTTTATTTTAGTCATGGATTAAGTTCAAATTAAACTTTCTTCAAGAGGAGCTCGGTTATCTCGCGAATAAATAATTCAATTTATTTAACCCCTATCGGTCCAGTAGGAGTGCGCCAACCCGAGTCTACAGGCCCATTTTATATCACTAAAAGTGGGCAGGGAATATAATTTAAAATATATTAATAATATATTAATTAGAATTATATTGGCATTGTTAATGTTTTCTACAACTGGCCAAAAAGGCGATCACCCCAACGTTTGGAAAATTGTTGGAGGTGTGGTGTAACTTTAATAAGTTTGAATATCCTATATATATATATATATATATTTTAATTTCAACTTTGCCTGTTCCCCTTAAATCCGTCAAATGTTTGTTACTGTTAAATTTATTATATATTAGTTTTTTTGGGTAAATTTCACTCTAACATAGCACAGTATACTTTTTTTTTTTTTAAATATTTTACCATTTTCGTATAGTAGATTGGTAAAGATGCTCTTTTAATATTTCGAGAAGTGACACAGAAAAGGAAAATACCCTCCTCCACGGGTGAAAAATAGGTGAAACACTCGGAATTTTACCCATTAATTTTCACATTGGAAAAGGTTTTTTTACCTCAACCGTGGGGCTGCTTTCCGACTCCGGATTCAAACCGCCGGAGTGTTTCTTCTTCTTCAAACCAATGCCACCTCTCTCCAACAGCTTCCCCAGTTTCACGCTTTTCTTCGCAGCGAACTCTTTCAACACATCTACACCAAAAACTAAATGAATCGGGATCCAAAATAAATAAAAATCTGTGTATTAATGTACTCTACCTTCGAAGCTAATAAGCCGGTAAACGTGTCCCATAAGCAAGGTATCGTCCGGTCGGAGAAGCTTGAGCTGCCTCACCGGAGTACCGTTGTCGGACTTCGCCGTCGGAGAGGTGATGAGAAGTGCAACGTAGTGGCCGGGGTTCGAACTCATGATCTGTTGAGCACTCACCGACCAGTAAATCCTCTCCACCTTGTTGCCCGGATGTTGAATCACCACCGTGGCCGCCTCCGACGCCTGACAATTCCCCATATCTCGCCCTCGATCGCACAAAACTAGATCTGATTCGGTTAAGCCTCTGCAATTTCGACTCGCGATTGAATTAATAATGAATCAACTCGCTCAGTGGTTTTTAAATTGAACGCTTCGTTCTCTATAACAGGGATCCCGGAGGGACGAGAGAAGCGTTTGCTCAAGCAAGAGAATGGGTTGAATGCTCCCGAGGCAAAGTGATTGGGTCCCTGCAAATAGGGAAACCCCTCGTCAGCCACAATGGGAGACAGTGATTCTGACGCCTTTCACGTTCGCCAAGGTGCTGCGAGAATCCAGAGATGTGACCAGTAGATCAATCATCGAAGTTCGAGAAATCAGAGAAGAACACATCCATTGGCTATTACATGTATACATTATAATCATATATATATATATATATATACACGTATGTATACTAGTAGATACAACAAAGTACGAACCAGCAACCGCGCATAAAGACGGAGGACATGATAGAAAAATGGAAGCTTTGTTCAGAGGAGTAGTTTGAAGCTGCGACGAAGAAACATGTGGAGAAATGTCAGGAATCCGGGGGAAGTATATATGCACATATAAATGTATGCACATAAAAGTCTATTTGCAGAGGAAGGAAGCGTGGAGTGTTGGATCTGGCAAACCCATCTCAGATATTCAGGCTAGTAATTAAGTAGTTCGAGAAGGCAGGTCAGAGAAAGTGATGAGCGAGGAGGAGAGGAGTGAGGGTGATGATGTGTATACACTAACCGAACGAAGGTTGATCCAAAATGCCGCGATGAGTTTGCCGTGGAAGTGATCCCAGTTTGAGAGTTGAGAAAATGATTGTTAAATTAATGCGGGACTGGGATTCGATGCATGTCTACGTGGAAACCATGATATAAAAATAATTTTTCTGACGTGAGATATGACTGGGCCTGGGGAGAAGTGATGTGAGATTCCCACTGCCATGGGATTCCCCTAAAGAACCCCACTACGTTTATTTTCGAAGGGAAATTCAGCACTTTTGATTGCGTTGGTGGACCTTTTTTTTTTTAAAAGCACTAACGCTGCGCAATTACACGAACAACTGACCAGAGATATGCCAGATATTTGAAAAATAAAACTTTTTAATTAAAATTATACCACCGCCATGCATTATTCTTCGTTCTGATTTGATCCTTTAAGGGGCACTTTTTTTTTTTTTAAAATAACTTTTTACCGAAAAGAATTGACAAAGTATTTGGCAGAAAAAATTAATTTTTTTTTTTATAAAAATTAATTTTTTTTTTATTTTTTTAATAAACCAACAACCCTTTTAATGAGTTGGAATTTTCTATTTCAAGAGAGTGTTTGATTAGTAAAAATTTAGCAAAAAATACATTAAAAATATAATAATTTAATGTAAAAGTAATAGGTGGTAAAATTTAATTGAAAGAAATTAAAAAAAAAAGTGATGATTTTTGATGAATTTTGATTTTTTTTATGATACCATTAGGTGTTCTAAAAAATAAAAAAAAATTTAAAAATTATTCACTTTTTATCTTATTACACGAATTATAAATCCACAACTTATTTTATTTTGTCTCATTTTTTATCATTTCAAACACAAGGCCCTAAATCTGTCTCTTATGACAAAGCAACATAATTTTTTGAAACTTATTAGTACTTTTTTGCTCAATATTTTTTCGAAACTTGTTAATAATTTGGTTTGTGAAAGTCTGAGTAATAATTAAATAAATAAATAAGGCTTGTTTAATTTATTTGCCTAGGCTAATTAAAGTTTTAGACTCGATAAAATAAATAAAATATTATATGTAATATAATTATCTAATATTTGATATATATATATATATACAATGAGTATATTTAGATTTTTATAAATTGTATGAAATTATAAAAGTTAATGTCTCGTACTTTGTATAATGAGTAGAAAATTTAAATTTATAGTTTCATAATTTGTATTTATAAAAATTCATAAAATTTTATATTTTTTTATTTTATTTTATTTTACATCAAAAGGCGCCAGTATATCATCTACTAATGGTTGCCGCATTTGTTTTAGTTTAGGTATGGGTATCTATGTATTTTTATATTCGTTGTTACTAATCTTCATTGTAAGTTAGTTGACATTTTAAAATATACTAATTAAATTAAATTGGGCCAGACGAGCTAAGCTGGGCCTAACGAGCTCGAGCCATGAATCAGGGCGGATTTAGTGAGCCCTGACTTTCTAAATGGGCCAAATCTGAGCTCTCAACAAACAAACGAGGCCGATCATTGCTGACGCCGAACCTGAACAATGTCCTCTTCCAGGCTCACACGCGACTATAAAGTGGGCAAAAGACCACAATATGCAGTGAATCTGGCAGTAATGGCTGCACGTGAAAATTGTGGTGCGAAAATGGGATAAGGTTCTCTCGTTTGGCACATTCATCTTTTATGATGACTTGGAAGTTGGCACCAATACAGTTTGAGGTGAAAGAAAGAGGAAAAAAAAAAAAAAGTAATTTCTTTTCGCTTAATTCATCCAAATATTTGTATCTATAAACCGCTCTCAATCAGAAGTTCAAATGTCCAAGCATTTAAATCCACATGCTCACACCTGGGTGAGAGTTATTCCAGGCTCCTGGAGTAACTCTTGGATGTAGTTCAAATGTCCAATCATTTTAAATAATGGGATTGTAGCTGTTCGGTAAATTTTTTGCCGTTTTTTTCCATAAATCCCCCTACTCCTATATTTCTAAAGACCACTTTTTCGATCCTAACCTGCAAGTAAAAAAAATGTGAAAATAAAGTGGTCGGAAGTTGTCTCATACCAAAGACTATCCGATACTTAAGTCAGTTTTTGACGTTAACGATAATTCTCTAAAAATAAAGAAAGTACTGAAGAAAAGAGAGAGGAGAAATTCAGAGAAAGAGAGAGGAGAAATCCAGAGAAAGAGAGATGCCCCCTACCTTGGCTACGTTTTTTATATTTATAGTGTGAGAACCGACATGTTTTTCATCAATTTGACTATACAATGACAGTGGTAAATAGTAGCATTAAATGCTAGATGATGTAAGTATTGAAATCTGTGATATAGGCAGTCATCATTTCCCGATCATCTAGTTAGGGAGGTTAAGCTGATTGATCGTTGGAGGACTACCGTTCACTATGGTCAAAATGTACTGATTAGCAACTCGGGTCAATCTATTTCGATCAACCACTTGGGTCAATTTATCCCGA
Source organism: Pouteria glomerata (assembly GCA_035590655.1). NCBI lineage: Eukaryota > Viridiplantae > Streptophyta > Magnoliopsida > Ericales > Sapotaceae > Pouteria > Pouteria glomerata. The sequence continues at coordinate 27,665,935 of JAVXUM010000023.1, forward strand.
TTAGCCACTCGGGTCAGACTCTATACTAATACCAACAGGGTAATACTAGTCAGTCAGGCGCACTCATTGACGGGATATGTTAAAGGGCGGTTATCTGTGTGACCATGACATAAGCACTTTTGTCTTCTTTGAAAGGATCTATCAGATCTCTCAATCGCATGATCGGTCGGTCGGGTTAAGTCATTGCCACTCGGTCGGGCGCACCCTATTAATAACTATCAAACTATTTAGTCGCAATTTAATTAGAATGTATCCCTAACTGGGGGTACAATTTGTGGTCAGGGAAGTACTATAAAGGTCAGGTTAGATATTTTTTGGCTGCACATTATGTCCTTACACTGGTTGGGATAATTTATTAACCGAACAAAGTAGAATAGAACATATAGGCGCTCTATATCAATAACAACAGTATGAACAGTTTACGTCCAAAGATTGAAATTCATTAATAATGAAAGTATGCAACATTACAATTAAATATCAATATAATAGTTCTTTATGAGGTGCAAGGATAAACCAAAGCTTAAATCTTAATTGTTAAATAAAAATTGATTTGTATATACAAATGAATCTATAAAGACAGAGCTTTTCATTATTTTGCTTTCCATGACTTTACCTCTCATGCAATGGTACTTCAAGAATTATCATGTAATCCAACTGTTAACCAATTTCTGAATTTGTCACTTTCAGTAAGGGCAAAGACATATGATAAAGAAAGAAAACAAATAATTTAAAGGTAATGTGACAACTTGTAATACTGTAATGGTTATACTTTTATTATTCTGTATATCTTGTCAAAAATACTATACTTAGCCTTTTTGTGAGTTAGTAATAGACAACACAATTGATAAACTTCGTAAGATGGTCAAGAAATCTTATTGTGACTTGAGCTTGAAATACTTCCTGACGAATTTTCATAATTTACGGAAGATGTAGAAATTTTGGTGCGAACTTGAGCACCGAACTCTCTTGCTTAGTGAAGGTACTCGATAAGTCTCCTTCTTAATACATAAGATAGCGAGTTCGAGATGGAGATGGTGCACCTCAGGGTAAAAGCTCCTTGAAGGTGACAAATATATAATATCTTTTATGGTGTAAGAATAGGATCCGCCCTCCGATGGGTACACCGAAACCGTACAGTAGATTTAAAAATTTGCAGCAAACAAGGGAACCATAACAAGACTTCCTCCTATGACTACGAGGTTTATATATATATATATATATATATGTAAATAAATAAATCCTACCTGTCAGTGTTTAATTACAAGCTCTAATAATTGACCCATCATGACGGAAATTTCAAGGCTCCTGCCGGTGAAAGTGCAAACTCTTATGTCACAACATTGGCCCCCATTGAAATTTGGATGTTCCATTATCGGAAGTTTCATGCAGACTCGTCAGGATCTGCCCTCGTTTTAGAACAAGCGCCTCTTAGGACCCCACTTTCATGGGAAAAAATAAAAATTAAAAAAATTGATTGCACAGGAATTGATTTCCCTTTTTAGCATGCGAAATCATGAAGAAGAAGAATTAGTTCTAGGGACAATCATTATTCAGAAAAGAGAAACTGATTGACTTCATCATCATTTGCAATGTCTGTGTCCTCTGAGAACGTTGCTTCTAACTTGCACTGCGGCGAGTCTGCCAGCGAGCTCATCGTCCCTTTGGATGCAGAGGTCTGTAAATGCATCCGAATCACTGCTTTTGATTTCGTAAACGACAATGAGAGCTCCATTGCTCATTTGTTTGATTCCGAGAATGACCAAATGCTGGGACTCGAGTTGCTTAGAGGGCTACTGAAGCGTGATGAGTTTGTCACCGCACGATGCGAAGCTATCGACTGGATATTGAAGGTTTGGTGTTTTATTTATTTATTTGTTTATTTTTTTGTGAAACCCGTCAAATTATCGAGGTAGAACATAATAGTTTCACTCATTTCACAGTGTGCCTCGTTATCCAGGTACATGCTCACTATAATTTCAGACATGAAACGGCATATCTTTCTGTTAATTATCTGGATCGTTTCCTCTGTTCTCGCCCTCTGCCGGTAATTCCCCTCTCCGTTTATTAGACAATAACATTGGCTGTGGAAGTCTAGTTACAATCGCGTAAATTACGATTGTGAGTAGACTTGCAAGTTATATATAGTAAATTCTTCTTAATGAATAGTGCTAATAGCTGCAGGAAGAGAAGAGATGGGCGTGGCAGCTGCTATCGGTGGCATGCTTGTCTCTAGCAGCTAAAATGGAGGAAGCAAGGGTTCCTCTCTTGCTAGACTTACAAGTGATGGATCCAAAGTTCATGTTCAAGCCTAAAACAGTTCAAAAGATGGAGATCTTGGTCATGGCCACTCTCGGATGGCGTTTGCGACTCACCACACCATTTGATTTCCTGGACTATTTCATTGCAAAGCTTGGGTGGTGTTTTGATAGTACACAGGTCGACCACCTCTGCTGCGTTGTCTCAGGGGCCTGGGATCTTATCCTCAGCTCATGTCGAGGTAAAAGAAAGAAAGACTTCAATTTGCAGCATAACAACTCATCAGGACTCACAAGTCTATCTTTCGAGTTTCTTCTTTCAATTTTTCTTAGTTACTGGCTGATTGTTCTTGCGCGTCTTTGCTAGTGATGGAATTCCTGAATTACACACCATCAACCATAGCAGCTGCTTCACTGCTTTACACTATTGGTCAGAATTATGCTAGTGATCAGAAAACTGTCAACTTTCATGAGAGACTCAGCAAAGCAAGTCATTTTTTTATTTTTATTTTTTTTTCAATCCTCAATTCACACTTGTAGATTACAATTTCAAATGGACATATTATTGCTGCTAAGGGTGCAAATTAACGGTCGAGCAAGCTTTGCTGGGTTCAAGCTAGCTCGTTCATTAATTTCCTGAGCAGCGAAGTTGGGCTCGACATCTGATGAGAGGCTCGAGCTTAGCTTGAATTAATTCACAAACTCGGCTACTCAAAAAATTATTGCATGTCACCATTGTGTATCTTATACGTTATTATTGTGTCACTGCAACAGAAGAAATTGAAAAGCTTTCGTATATGTATGTACAGGATATGGTGAAAAGATGCCACCACCTCTTTCAAAAGCATCCGACGATCGACAGTTTCCATCCAGTATACGACAAACGGAAGGCTAAAAGGTCAATTCCATTTGATAGTCAAGCGGAGGACTGAGCTGCCAAACAGGCAAGCAAGCAGTGAAGTTGACTTCTTCACGTTAATAATAGAAAAGGAAGATGTTAAATGTATTTTATTTTTTATTTTTTCACAGGTAGAAATTGATATATATATATATATATTGTGAGATATTAGTTTTTGGAGTGTGAACAATTAAAAATAAATTGTATTTGATATTTTTCAATAGAAAATTATCCAAATTAAAATTTTTTATATCTCTATTTAAAAATTTATGTTTATACAAATTCTAAGTTACATGAAATCTTAAATAATAATGCATTTTTAAGTGAAAATACAAAAATATTCACTAAAAGTCAAATCGAATCGAGTGTGAGAAGTATGAAATAAGAAATAAAAAATTTAGGCTAATTACTCTAAATTATACTTGTTAAATGTTACCCAAGGCTGTCTAATTAAGAGTAGGACTCTATTTTGTTATGCAAAAAATAAAAAGTTTGATTGTAATTAGATTGTTGAGAATTTGTGCTAGTTACGCAAGAAATAAGAAATTTGTTGAGAATTAAAAATATTTTCCCTTGGTATATATGTATACATACATATATATGGCAAACTGGCAAAAGGATATTACAATATGGAAGTTGATTTTGTAGAGATTTCAAATGGTAATTTTACAGATGGTTCATTAATTAGGAACGCAGATGCAGCCAAACCATTCAAATAATGTAAAATGGGAAGCTTCTTGCTGTGGAGTTCTTGCCAACTAGCTTTGTCTCTACTTTCATGCATTGGTACACATCGAAGAAAACAATACACAAGAGATGGATGCATGAAGTAAGAGTTGCTTGTTTTGTCAAAATTATTAAGATAAGAACGTGGTGGGGGGGGGGGGGGGAGGGGGCGGGGGAGGGACAAATCGGG
>JAVXUM010000023.1:27678173-27704007 GCA_035590655.1 Pouteria glomerata
AGCGAACAATTAAAAGACAAGAAAATAATAGAAGTGCTCTCGTTGAGAGTCGAACTCAAGACCTCCCGCTTACTAAACGGGTGCTCTAACCATCTGAGCTACGAGAGCTCCTGTGCTAGTAACCAAATAAAATTTATATAACAAATCATAAATAAACGACAAAAATGGCCCGACAGCTTCCTGATCACGTGGCGGATTCCCTGAACTGTCACCGCGGGTTCTGGCTTCTGACAGCGACCCCTCTTCCTCCTCGCCTACCTATTCATGAATATGACAGCTCTACCCGTACTGATGGAAAAAAAAAAATGCATATATTAATTTAAAATTGTCAGGATTTTATTTAATTATGAAATACATTAATTATTCACTTATCATTTCGAAACCCAAAGTCATCGTTTATTAAAGTGAGGCTTAGTTTGGAAAAAAAAAAAAAAGTTAATTTTTTTTTTTGGAGTTGACTACTAGTTAGTTATAAAAAAATTAATTTTTTTTTGTGTTTAAGAAAAGAAAAAAATTAACTTTTTAGTAGTTAATTTTTTTTAGAAAGTATAATTTGATAGTTTTACCCTTTATAGTTTAAAAGAAATTTAAAATGTAAGAGGGTACGTTTAGTAATTATAAAAAAAGATAAAAAAAAAGTTAAGTAACTAGCTTTTTTATAACTCATCCCAAACGGAGCCTAAAACGGTAAACACTATTTTTCTCGGCACAAACAGGACTCTTAACGTTTCTCTTCATAATTAAAATTTGAAAATTTTGAGTGTAAATAAAAAAAAAAAAATATATATATATACATGACTATTAAAATCAAATTCAATCTAAACCAAATCAAAATTTATTTAATTTTATTTTACATTTGTGTTTTAATTTAATTTGGAACTAACTGCAGCAATTTTGGATTTTAAAAAATTGAGTCATGACAAGTAATGGAGGAGGAAATTCAAATTTTGCCCTCCTTACATATCAATAATGCCCAGCACTATTAGTTGGGTTGTGAAAGTATCAAAACATAATGATTGAGTTTTTTATTCTTAACCCTTTGTTCAACTTTTGATGAAAGTGAAAGAGGATCTTTCTTTACAAAAAGTATTTTAGATCCTCGAGCTCCTGAGATAAAGATATATCATTGCCAATTACAGGTAAAAGTATATTTATTAATTACTGCATTTGTGCTCTTGTTAAAAGACAAAATGAAACCAACTCACTACACACATAGGAAAAAAAAAAAAAAATTCCACACAAGGCTTTTGTAAATATACGTATTTAATACTGGAAGCATATTTGGGTTTAGGAGGTGTTTGGTTGACAAAAAAAGGTATAATAAAAATATAATAAAAATATAAAGATTTGATACAAAAATGATGCATAATAAAATTTAATTAGAAGAAAGTATAAAAATTTAGTAAAAATTTTATAGATTTTGATTGATATTAGTAAACTAAACTCCCCCTTAATATATACTATAAATTTTAAAAGTAATATAATTATATAAGTTAAAAATAATTAACAAAGTTAAATAATTAAGGCCCCATTTGGTTTGTTTTTCTATTTTTTGTTTTTAATTTTCTATTTTGAGCTCATTTTCATTTTGAACTTTTGAAAATAAAGAAAATAGTTTAAAATATATTTGGTCACTTATATTTTCAAATTTTATTTTAGAAAGCAAAAAATGAGTTTACAAATAAAATAAAAAATGGCAAAAAATCATTTTGAGTATTTTTAACTCAAAATAAAAAAATATAACATTTTTTGTTTTCATGTTTTGAAATTTTTAAAATATAAAATATATAAAATAGAAAAACAAAATAAAACATCAAACCAAATGCCACCTAAGTTTTTGTTAGGAAGAAAGTGAATCAAATTAAATGGAAAGAGGCGAAAATATTTATATTATTTGAGAGCAGATGATTGAAAAGAAGAAAAGTAAATAGAGGCAATTCATTAACTTCTATTAATTAACAAACTTTCTTTTATCCTTAATTTAGAGTGTAACAGATGTAAAAAAATTTTAAATTGTATTTTTTTATTTAACCATTAGTATTTTGTTATTTTTACAAATATATTACGAGTTCATATATTTTAAAAGATATAATAATATTTGTGATCATATTATTTCACTTTATTTTTTATTCTCCTTCAATATCTCTCAATAATATAATAATAACAATAATAAACTTCAATTCCATTCCCTTTAATTTTTTCCCTTCCTTTCCATTTCTCTAAACAAAGTTTAAATGTGTGCGGAGAATTTTTATTTCTCTTTTTCTATAGACCCTTCTATGTTTCTGTATGCCATCTTCCAACACGAATTTGTGTGCAAGAAAATAGTAAATAAAGCAATCGTAGGAGGTCCTGATCAAGGACTCTTTGATACTTAAATTAGTTAGAGATATTGACAATAATCTTATGTAAAAAAAAAAAAAAAAAGAGAAGAAAGAGAAGAGAAAAGAGAGTCAAGACCCCGTACCTTGAATATGTCCCTGCTATTTATAGAGTAAGTAAGTATCCGATATGCTCTATGTTAATTTAACTATAAAATGATGGCAGGTGATAAATTAAGAAGGTGTTTGTTTTGCTGAAAAATTCTGAAAATTTTTGAAAATGTCTAAAATTTATTCACTGTTTATCTTACTGCACGAATTACAAACGCACGATCATATCAAACACCCCCTAAATGTTTGAAACCTATAAAGAAGTGACTTTTTGTATATATTCTATAGATTTTATTTTCTGATAGTAAATGATAATATTAAATGTTAAATGATGTAAGGTTTGGGATCTGTGAAACAAAAAAAAAAAAAAAAAACTTTTTGTATATAGTTTATAGATCTTGCTCCATGATGGTAAATGATAACATCAAAAAATAGATGATATAAGTTTTGAGGCATAGGAGAAAATGACTTTTTGTATATATTTTTTATATTTTGTCCACTGATATATTTAAATATAAATAATATAGTAATTGTATGAGTATATTGAGTTTAACAATACACTCTCTGGTGGGGAGATATTTTTTGGCCCCATAAAATGTATTCAAACTCTATAATGGTAAAAGGGTGATAGTTTATGATTTAGATTTATAAATTATTATATATGGTAAAGTTCACTTTTTATTAAATATAATTCGTTTTATAGCGTAAGAAATTTCTTAATTATATCATTTTATTAGGCAATGGAATAAGGAAAGGATTCAAACCTTTGAATCCTCGATATTTGTCACGATAATAAGGGGGCGTTTGGTATTAATTACTCTTCTCTTTCAAAATTGATAAAAAAAATACTGCCAATTAATTTCAAATTTTCAATCCGCTTTACTGATTAGCACAGTTGTTTACTAAGTTACCAAAATATACCACAAGAAGTGCCAAATAAAGGCTTGAGGTTGGCGGTAAAAAGGGGACAGTTGGAGGAAAGACTGGGAAAACATTTTCCCGGCTCCCAATCGAAAAATCGAAGATACCAGAGCCAAAAAAAATAAAAAGTGGTGTCGGTTTACTCTTGTTACACGCCAATGTATAGAGGTCGACGGGTCCATCACATGTGTCACCACAACAACAGACCCGAAACCTGAATGCCATGAAGTAAAGTGACTCAAGTGAAGTAGGGAGAGAGGGCTCCACTTCTTGCCGTAGTTTACGACATCAAGCGGCTCAGCTACATCTTCTTAAAGAAAGCAGAATTTAAGCTTCCCCTCACCCACCGACGCTGCCCCCTGTCATCCCCATTAACATTCAATTCAAGCACACACCTTTCGTCACCTACTCACTACATTACAAACCGAGTTTTGGGTCATTCAATCCAATCCAATTTTAGCAATTTGCTCGGCTGAAAGTGGAAGTAGTGTGCATCTATCCCATCAGAGACGGCGTTGGGGTCAACCACACGAATGTCGCTTGCTCAGTTACAATAAACGCCTCACGGGATGGAGTCTCCCGAGCTTTCTCATCAGTTCCAGACATCACTACCCACGGCGAAGCATGGATCTCGGAACAAAGCCGCGTCCTTTCTCTCGGATGGCCTACTCTTCGGCGGCGGAGCTTTGGTCGCTCTTCTCACTGTTTGGGCTCTCTGGTCCTTGGCAAGCCCAAACCCTACTCCTGCTTTCTCTACCACAGTAAACGAACCGGCGACGCTCACAAATTCTCAGGAAACGAAGGGTTTGTCGTCACGATATTGCGCCGCGGGTGGACATGGTGTTAACCTGCGCCACGACCCACCCGATCCGAACTTCTATGACGACCCGAAACTCAGCTATTCCATTGGGCGGCCCATTAAGGAATGGGACGAGAAGCGGCGGGAGTGGCTGAAGCTTCATCCGTCGTTCGCCGCCGGAGCGGGGGAACGGATTCTCCTCGTCACGGGGTCGCAGTCGACACCGTGTAAGAACCCAATCGGCGATCATTTGCTGCTGAAGTTCTTCAAGAACAAAGTAGACTACTGCCGAATCCACGGCTACGATATCTTCTACAGCAACGTGTTGCTCCAACCGAAAATGCACACTTACTGGGCAAAAGTACCCCTGGTCCGAGCCGCCATGGTGGCTCACCCGGAGGCCGAGTGGATCTGGTGGGTCGACTCGGACGCGGCCTTCACCGACATGGACTTCAAGCTTCCGTTGGACAGGTACAAAGACCATAACCTAGTCATCCATGGCTGGACCCGTTTGATCTACGAGAAGAAGAGTTGGGTGAGCATCAACGCCGGCGTGTTCTTGATCAGAAACTGCCAGTGGTCGTTAGACTTCATGGAAGTTTGGGCCAGCATGGGTCCCCAAACGCCAAATTACGAGAACTGGGGCAAAATCCTGAGATCAACGCTTCCCGACAAGCTCTTCCCGGAGTCAGACGATCAGTCGGGTCTGGTTTATCTGCTTCTGAAGGAGAAGGACAAGTGGGGGGATAAGATTTACGTAGAGGGCGAGTATTACTTCGAAGGGTACTGGTTGGAAATTGTGGGCACGCTTGATAACGTCACCGGCAAGTACGTGGGGATTGAGAAGGATGTCCGCCGGTTGCGTCGGCGGCATGCGGAGAAGGTGAGCGAGAGCTACGCGGACCTAAGAGAGCCGTACCTCAAGGACGCCGGCTTTGGGAGGTGGGGTTGGAGGCGGCCGTTCATCACCCACTTCACCGGGTGCCAGCCGTGTAGCGGCAACCACAGCCAAATGTACTCCGGCGAGAGTTGCTGGGATAGCATGCAGAAGGCTTTGAATTTCGCTGATAACCAGGTGCTGCGAAATTACGGTTTCGTGCACCCGGACCTACTCGATTCATCCTCCGTCTCTCCTCTGCCGTTTGATTTCCCGGTTTGATAGATCCTGATCAAGAGGTACATTTTGTTTTCTTGCTACCAGTTTCGAAACTTCTTTGTGCAGTTTCTCTCTTTTGATTTGCGTGCAATATATGCATAATATGTTGCATTTCATTTCATTTGTTCTGTTATGTTTTTCTAGTTAGTGATATAGACATACTTAAATTTTAGAAATTCTAAGTTTAGATATGTCTCAGTAATTAAATTGATGTAGACATTGATATTGTTTTCGAAATTCTAAGTTCAAATTTCGATTTTTTTTTGTGGAGTGTGTAGTCTTTTGTAGTTCATTCCTAGGGTTAAAACCGTTTGGAAAAATGGCTAGAGAAGCAAGCTTTCCTCTCACCTGTGAGGAACACTTATTGCAAGGTAAATAGACTAAATTGAATTTAGAATTTCATGAAATCAAAGCTCTAAATAACATGTTAAGGTCACATAAGATTAAGTTGTAAGAAGCTGCCCAACCAACAATGTGTATCGAACCACCCAACAAATTTTAAATTCTGAAAAAGTTCCAAAGTATTTGGCCCAGGAGCATCGTGGTGTTTGTATATTGTTTTTTTTATTGCAGTTGATGATTAGTTGTGACATTTAATTTTATAACATGTATCTGTTTTGCCTTTTCATTTTTTTTCCACTCTTTCACTTTACATGCAAAAGCAACTTCGTATGCTTGCTTGTTTATTCTTTTGGGGTTTAATTGGTGAATCATTGAAGGATGATTTTTCCATTTTTTCATGTATGATGGATGCCTTGTGTTGTTTAATGGGGTGCCTTTTGTGTGGTATTGTTGAGAACGGTTTATGAATGGCAATGCTGGCACTTGTCTTAGTTTGACTCAATCATGGTGTTTTCTTTATCTGAAGCACAAACACAAAGATTTTACTTTTGTTCGAGATAGAGTAGCATCATGGTGGTCCCCTTCTAGCCTTGTGGTTGGGATGCTTGGGCATTTAAACGGTTCAATTACGAGACTGAAAGAAGGGGTGACCTTTTGGATTAATCAACTCACTCACACCCCCAACTCAAGTAGTAACACTGTAGGAAAAATCGGTGAAAGCAAAATTTATATATTGATATATGTAACTTATTGTTGCAATGCAATGAAAGCAGGAAAGCTTCGTACTTCTTGTATACCTCCTAGATTTGTATTGGAAATGAGCTTGTGCTATTTGAACTCGTTAATTACTTTTTCTTCTTTTAGTCCTATATCCTGGAATTTGGAAGAGAACAAGGACATTCATTTTATAAAACCTGATAATCCATTCTAGAAAACCATGCTTCTTGATTGCTTGGTCACAACTGGCAGGTGTGACAAGAAAAAGAAAGAAAAATTACTTGATAAGGTTTAATAAATAGCTAGTTAACATTTAGCCAAGAAATATGGATATACCGGTACAATAGAGTATAGATACACTTGCAGATATATTGAAAAAATAATATTACGGATTTGCAGAGATACAACAAAAAGAATCTAATTATTATTTATTTTTATTGACTATATATGTGATTTTAATATGTACAATAAAACTAAGTCAATAACGCAATACATAATTTAAGATACAGATATAATAGTATGTGAGATAGAAAAAAACCTATAATTCAATCCATAATTCATAGCTTCTTTTCAGATTTCCATGGATTGCGTTATCTAATTACTCCTGCATAACTTAAAAGGACATAGGAAGCCTCTTGATAGATTCAGAGTGTTTGTTGATCCTAGTGCTTTGCCTTGGCCTTTGATTTAGTATGATACATGTTGGTTAATGAAATTTCTAGATGTTGCTGCAGCACATTTTTTTTTTTTTTTTCAATTGAGGCTCAATATGATTAATTTGTGAAACAGGATTTGTTGATCTTTGACATTTCAGGCCAGCCATCCCTGCTTTGTCATCAGAGAGAACCCTGTAATTCACTTTGTTCGACAAGGGATTTCTTTCAAGGCCATACAACTGGGTAATTGCATGTGATATTATCTATATCTAAATTGGCCTCGGTTAAGATATATATGCTTGTACTTTATAAAATAGGTATATTTGTTGGAAATTTGAATTCATTTTTGCCCCTGTTCTCGCGCTCAGATTTTTCCTTGGCCGTCTGGGCACGGTGGTGTTGTGTATAAAAGCAGTATAAATGTATTTCATACGCAGCGGTTTTCTCCTGTACTTAAATTATAGTAAAAAGTTAAATCTTCAGGCGATACTTGTGGTTGAAAACTTGTTGAGGGCAGGTTAAAGTGTTTTAAGTTGTTGAAGTTTCTCCTCTGTTAAGGGTTGTGATAGTTGATGATTATTTAACAAAGCCAAGGTTTGTTGGCACAGATTCGCACGTATGCTTTTGTTGAAATCTCTTGCTCCGCTAAATAACCTCCTGGCAGGGTTCTGTCTTCACTTTGTTGCTGGATTTAGAGATTTCAAAAGTTGCTTGTGTCAACAATGGTTAGGTGATATGCATAGAATATTTGAGGTCAAGCATAGAATGTTGGAGAGTTTATTTGGAATGGCGTAATGTGACGATGTACTCTTGATAAACAAAAAGTAGATGTGGTTCCTCTCTAAAAGTAAAGGTCCGCCTATCCATTTTTACCGTCCCAAATTTGGGAGAAAAAGAATGGTGAAGAGGATAGAATAGGAGAGTGAAAGAAATTATGTGATAAAAGATTTAAAATGTAGAATTTATTTTTTTAAATAATTTTTAATTTTAAAAATAAATTATAATATATACATACATCAATATATTATTTTATTTCATTCCACTTTTTTTAAGTCAACCAAACATATTTTTTTCTTCCCATTTTTCCTTTTCTCCTCTTATTTCTCTCACTTTTTTTTTTCCTTCCATATTTCCTCTGCACCAAATATACTTTTTTTTTTTTTTTTTTTTTTTTGTGAAAATCTTTCCTCCCAACCCAATTTTGATTCATGACATACAAATCCAATTAACTTTAAAAAAATCAATCATCGACCTTTGTTTAAATGTCCTACACTGACTCACTTCAACTCAAATGGACTATTTGTTAATTTTTAAATAAAAAAAAAAGTTTTATGTATTTAAATAAAATTTAAAATGGTAAAGTGCATCTCATTGATAAAATATAAGGCAACGAATATATGTGAAAGTACAAATATATATAGGTATTATTATAAATATAGTGAAGTATTAGTAAAACCAACGATTTATAATTTTTAAATTTTCCATAATTAATTATTTATATCATGTAAATTTATGACAAATTCTATGTTAACTTAATAAATTTACATTTCATTTAAATAGCACTTATTTTTTAATTTCAATTCGTCTTCACAAATACAAACAGTAACTAAATTGGCTCGTTTGCACCATAAAAGATTAACATAGAACTTGAATTGAAAAAAAAAAAAGTAAAAAATAAAAAAAATTGACATTTTGAAACGCAAAAAGTAAGGTTATTATTTAATAGGAAGAGAAGTTAATCATAGCGTACATACCTCTCTCTTGACCTCAACCATAACCAAAAACGTTTCCCACAGAAAATCTGAGAAGCCCTTGACACATAATTGACAATTAATCAAGACTTCAATAACAAATTCTTGTTTAAAATTAGGATTAACAATTAAAGAATATGTATATACATAATAAAGCATATTAATATTTTATTACGATTATAGGGAAAGCACCAGACTTTAGTAAAATTCTTTTTTTTTTTTTTTTTATTTTATGAAACGCCAATTTTGGTGAAAATCCTATTTTGTAAATTGATAAAATACCTCCAAAATTAAATATATATATGTGTTTGTGTGTTACTTTTAAAAGTAAGGATATAATAATTAATTTAAAATATTTTCAAATTCAAAAAATTCAAATTTAAAAAAACAATTAAGGTATATTTTTCTACTTTATAGTTGCTCTTATCTTTTTTTTTTTTTTTTTAATTAACAAAAATAAGACCTTATCCTTTTATATCTTTATCAAAATATTAGAAAAAAAAATTTCAAGCACATCGCTTGTGCACTGGTATTTTGTTTGCATATTTGTAACAGATCTCTTCTTCCTCATCAAAATTATATATTTTAGTGTCGTACATTGTCCTTTTTCTCGTACCTATTAACACTACAAAAGAAGTTAGTTATTTAGTTAAATTTTAAGAACCCGTAAAAAGAAAATCAATAAATAAGGAAATGGTAGAATTATAATGGAAACTTGAATATACTTCTTGAATTTATTAGAATTTATGGTTCACCTCGTCCAACAGATCAAGGGCTATTGTCTACCTCTTACGATACCATTCTTGTATCAACAAAAAAGTATAAATTATAATACTCTCCGTAACTATGGAAGAAAGGAGGTTGAGGAAGATGGAAGAGAGATGTTAGGGATATAAGATATATTAAGATTTGTCTCACAAAATGAGGGTAAAATAATTAAAAAAAATTACAAATATTCAACCTCTAATATTCTTTATAAATGTTACCATATAGAATATGGAAGGTTATGAAAGATGAATGACAACGGTTAGAAAAATATAATTTTATAATTTTCAGCTTTTAAAACTATCTATAATGTTAGAATTATGAAAAATAGGAGGTTATGAAATTATGAAAGGGGAAATAAGGATATGTTTGAGTTTGTTTTGAAAGTAAAATAGTCAAAAAAATTTTTACAATTATTTAGATTTTTTATAGTAGTACATATATAGATATAGATATATTTATATATATTTATTTATAAATAAATATTTATATATTTATATAATAAAAAAACTAAAGTAGATTCTCTCTTATTTTTTACATAAATATTATATATTTTAATATATATTATATAAATATTATATATTCTCCCTCATATTTTTAATATATATAAATATATTTATTTATAAATAAATATATATAAATATATTCTATATAAATATTATAATGAGGAAGAATCTACTTCACCTTTTTAATATATATAAATTTTATCAAGGAATTTTACACAAATCAAACTCTTGGTAAGTTGGTTTTGTAAATAATTAGCATAATTTGTAATACTTTATTATTTTTTTTTAAAGTCAAGTTATTTCATGACAGTAACCTACACTAACACATATGAACGAGTGAGTATCTGAAATATGACATAAAATATTCACGTCATACGAGAGTGTCATGTCATCATTTTGTCATGGAGACCACTTTACAAAATGACGATTTCACCATCGACTAGGGATTTGACAGTCACAATTGAAACTATTGGGATTAAAATGAGATTATGGATAGTTTTTATACTTTACCTAATAATTTTTTGTAAACTTTTTATGAGTTTTAATAAAATGGCTAAAGTATATCAAACAAAGGAAGAAAATTAAATTTTATATATAAGAAAAAAATAAAAAAAAAATTCCATTCCCACTAACTACGAGAACAAACACGCAAACACATTACTTAGTTTATATAAATATAGTTTGGTCTGGTCATGAATTTCAAAAACCAATCCACTAGTTTCATAGGCTGCGGGGGCGTAAATTTATGCCCCATACTATCCTTCCATATTGTCTGTTTATATTCGTGGGCCAAATTGAATTGAAAGGCCCAAACAGCCCTTTAAATTTTGGGTCAGAAGAGGAAGTCCAATAACAACTCTGCCTCTATGTGTGTGGGCCAACCCTTTATCCTATGTCCTGCACAATAGCGAAAAAATGATGGAAAATGACAAATTTTATTTTATTTTTTTGGTTGTGTTATAAAATATAAGATGAAAATGAATTGATATTTATCAAAGTAAATTAATTTTTATTTGATTAAGTATAAAAAAATAACATGTACTAATCATTCTATTTTTTATTTCTTTTATATGCTCATGCTCTAAATATAGCTTTAAATCATATAACTTCTGAAAAAGAAAAATAAAATCATATTATTTTAATCTTCATTACATTGTCAAATAAGGCAATAAAATTTTAAAATTTAACTCCGTCCCCAGAGATAGATGACATATATAAGAGTTGCAAAAGGAGCTACAGACTATGTACTCTTCAGAGTTTTTGAATAAATTAGAATACATGAAATAATTAAGAAAAATAGTAAATCACTCACTTTTAAATTTTCATAATAAATAATATTTTTTGAAATAAAAAAAAGTAAAAGTGAAGTGCATTTAGCACATTCCTTATATTTATTTAGTCACTTGAATTACAACGGATTTAGGAATCTCATGTAAATTTATTATATATAATTAAAAACAAACCAAACATTTGATACATTACTCGTCATCAAGTTCATAAAAATTGTTTATATTTATTTGATAAGGTAAATAAGGGGGTGTTTGGTATGATAAAAAATGAGATAAAATGAGATAATTTGTGAGTTTGTAATTCGTGTAGAATTTTTCAGAAACTTTCAGCAAAACATATAACCCCTAGATAAGTTGTAGCACATTCTTTAAGTTCAATAAATAAACAAGCCAATCTCAATAATCTCAAGTAATGATAAGCTTGACTTAATAAAATTTGTAAACAAACTTCTTTATCGTTCGTCAACGAACTTTTTTACAGCTTAAGGATAAGTTCGTAAATATCTTCGCGAGCATACTTATTGGTTTAGTTAAAATTCCATATAAAGCTTTATTAATGGCTTAACTTTTCTCAATAATAACTTAGATTAGTTATGTATAAATTGTTGATTGCTAATTTACAACTTTTTTTTGTTAGTCAGAAAATTTTATTTGTTTATTTATTAAAAAAATTTATTTGTTTATTATGTTTCTTCATTAGTAAATTTATGAACAAACTTGATTTTAAGTTTAATTAGAGACCCGTGAATAAGTTTGATTTGAATTTGAACTATTATAAGTCTAATAAACAAGTTTAGATATAATATTTTGACTTCGTTCAAAACTCGACTTGAGTTTGCCAATAAATTTAACAAATAAACTTAAACGTATTAATACTTCAATCTTACAAAAAAATAAAAAGATTAATACCTCAGCGAACTCATTTGTAGCCTTGAAATTTACTTATATAAAATTGTTTGCACTTAAAACTTGACTATCATATAACTCATAGTCCTTCATGATTTTGTAATTAATATATGCAATCGTGCTAAAATCGCATTAACTTAATAATAATAAGAGCATTGATATTTAGATGGCACAAGTTGTTATTACTTTGTCACATGAGTTTCAAATTTGTTGATTTCTTCATGAGAACATATATATATATTTTTGGTAATTTCCTTATGAGAATATAAATATGAATATGGTGAATATATATACCCAAAATGGAACGTACATGTTATAGCACTAAAAAAATTTTAAATGAGGTACACTGAATGTAAAATAAGTTAAAAATTAAATTACACTACAAATAGAGAAATTGAAAAGACATAATTGAATTTAATTGCATTAAAATGAAAGGTATAGGAAAGAAAATTGAAAGAGATGATTGAAATTGATAAGGAGTTTGTCGTAATGGTGTTCGACCCTTTGCCTTGACTGCCTTAATGTATATTTATCTTTTAAGAAATAATTTTAATTGTAACTCTTTACTAACTTTTACACCTTCTTTTTACTTTTTGGCACCAAATATTCTTTGAATATCAATAAATTTATCGGTCAAAAATTTCTTAAATATATTTATCAAAATTAATTGACAGTGATTATTAGCTTAAAGAACCCTAGATCTTAGATCAATATTAAGGTTATACCCTGACCTTAGGGGCCCCCACTACTCCTGCCCTGGAGCAACATGAGGGAGGTAAATCGCGGGATGTGCATCGGATGACCAGGGGCTGAGAGTTTACCACTTAACCAACTGTGCAACAGGCGTGTCGCCGAGGCAATTCGAACCCGTGTGGCTGGGCAGGGGGTCTCCCCCCTCCCAGTCTTTGCCATCCGACCTATGCCCCGGGGGCTTAGATCAATATTACTTCCACTAATTTTCGTTTGCATATAAGTATAAAATTATCATATTACTTTCAATTAACTAGTTTTACATAAACCTTTTCTTGGGAGTGGGGGAGAAAAAAATCATTGCATAAAACGTAGTTTAAAATTTGCTAACTTTGGTATTCAAGAAAACAATTTAAAATAACAATCAATATTTGTAAGGTGGATATTTACTTGATATAAAACAAAATCTAAATCCTAATTTCACAAAACATACAAAAGTTAAGAGACAAGATTTATCAATTAATTAGTTAACAAATGTTTGGCATATTTTTTAGACAATGATAAAATCTTGTCTAATGACTTATTTTATTGGCAACTCTTACATCATTAAACTATGAGTGTGTTTAACGTTGTATAAATTTTTAAAAGTTAATGTCTCGTAGTTTGTTCAATGAGTAAAAATTTTAAATTTTACAATCTCGTAATTTGTATTTGTAGAGATTTGTAGAATTTTGTAATTTTTTTATAACACCAAACAATGCTTATAATCACGAATTTAGTTTGTTTATTTATTTATTTCTTATTATTATTTTATAATGTTCAGATATAATATTTTTGTAAGGGAAAATAGAGTATGAATACAACTGCTCTCCTCTCCTCTCCTCTCCTACTATTGGCATCAGCCAAAAAATTATAACTGGCTAGGTGTTAGTCGGAGAGGCTCCGACGGTAAAGTCAATGGACTTAGAATTTTAAGAGAAGTAAAGAGGAACTTGTGATTATCTAAAAAAATGTACGTATACCTCAGCTGTATATGGCTCCTTGTAATATAAATTTTCCTTTCTCTTTAAATTATGATCTGCAAAATATTTTAAGGAATTGATTGGGATTTTCTTGTCTATGGGGATCCTCATTAATCATCTAACATTTAGCTTGATAGGAAAGTTAACTTCTTCTTTTTTTTTTTTTTTTTCCTTATCTTGCACGCGAAATTGGAACCTGACATATACTCAAGATATTGCTTCCTAGCTAACTGAATAGAAAGATAACATGTGTCCCAAAAATATTTTATCCCCTCTAATATTCAACTAAAAGTTATTTAGAGTATGTTTGAAGTGATAAAAAATAAGATAAAATTAGTTAAGTTGTGAGTTCATAATTCATACAGTAAAATAAAAAGTAAATAACTTTTAGAAAATTTTTAAATTTTTTAGAAATTGAGTGTTTGAAGTAACAAAAAAGTAAGATAAAATGAAATAATTTGAAATAATTTATGAGTTTGTAATTCGTACAATGAAATAAAGAGTGATTAATTTTTAGAGATTTTAAGATATTTTTAAAAATTTTCAATGTTTTTCCAATACACCACATTCGCCCATTTCAAGAGATTTATAATTAATCAAACATAACCTTAGTTTGTTTTCAAAGGGAAGAATATTTAAAATAATTTATCATATATAAATTTCAGCTTAAATTTTCGAGTTTTGGCAAAATATATTGTTATGAACTTAAAATAATAATGTAAAATTAGTCGTTTGAATTTTTTGGACTATCAATTACAGTAAGACAAAATTCTAACCATAGAGTTTCTTTCTAACTTTACTCTATTTTGCCATTTAGTAATTCTCACCCTATCATAACGAATTTGTCATTTAAAAAAAAAAAATTTAACTCATTTCTTTCATCTGACACATAGATGCTCTTACCCTCAACGTGTTTTGCCATACAAATTTGATTTTAAAAGATAGTTTTAAAATTAACTTTTTAAGAAATTTAATTTTGGTTTTAAATTAAAAAGATGTATTATATGTCACTGCTCCTTTATCAACAAGTTAAATTTATAAATTACAAACTAATTAAAACTACATTTGAAAAAAAAAAAAAGTAGTGGACCATACCATGACCTTTTTAATTAGCATATCATGTGAACATTTTTAGATCTAATAGCAAGACAAACACTCACATATTATCATAGGGTGCCTTGTATTATGTTGACATATCGGATCGACCCATTAACACTTCTAATATTGATACGTAGTATTATTTTGTAAACCTTGTTGGGCTTAGGTTTCGTTTGTAAACCCAATTAACTCCTAACCAGTTATTCAGTTTTTTTTTATTTTTTTTTTATAATTATTAAACTTACAATTATTAAACTTACCCTCTTACATTTTAAATTTCTTTTAAACTATAAAGGGTAAAATTATCAAATTAAACTCCAAAAAAAGTTAGCTACTAAAAGATTAGTTTTTTTTTTCCTTCCTAAAAAAAAAAAATTCATATTTTTATAATTAGTTAATAGCCAACTACGAAAAGCATTTTTTTTTTTCCCAATCCAAATCTTAAAATATAGACTGAATTAGTGCAAATTGAATTTTATGAATGGCAATGAGGCAGGTATGGGGCCGAGAGTCCTTGCTTCGACCCCGACCCTGGTAAGTAATCTTGGCCTCGAACCTAATCTTGGCAGAAATTGTCCACGCCCCCGCCCAATGAACAAGTCCTCTATTTTGCCTCACCCTAAGCATTGAATATTCATCATTACAACAAAAATTGTGAATACCCGAGAAAAAAAAATAAAAATGTATATATACAAATAAAATATATATATATGTGTGATAAAAATGATTAAATTTATTAAGACTTGCTAGACTACACAGGCCCCTAAGTTGAGCATTATACACAGGCAAGTTATTTACATATATATAATATGTATAAAGCCAAAGTGAGACACATGTGAGACAGTTGTCCCACATGGAAACCCACCCTTATTTGCTCAGCGAAAGGAAGTAAGACGTGTACTTTCTCTTTTCTTATTTTCACCGAGCCACTAAGTAGAATAGAGGAGAGTGGGAGAGAGGAAGAAAAGGAGAGAGAGAGAAGGGAAGAAGGAAACACAAGCAGAGAACTTGAGGCATAGTCAATCTTTTTTTTTTTTTTTCCCATCTTTCTTTCCTTCTACCAAGCAAGGTGTAAAGCTTAGGTGCCCGTATCTGTAGGGACTTGCATGTATAGGAAAGTAGAAGTATCATCATAAGGAAGGTTTCCATTGTTGGGTGCACTTGTTGAGGCACTCCTAAGCTTTTATTTAGAACATTTCTGGAAAATTATTAGAGGTCCTGCGTGTGAGTTGGGGTATGTGGGTTAAGGGGAAATTGGTTGAGCGACAAGAAGGTTATAGCTTGGGTTTAAAATTAAAAACAAGGTGTTAGCTGGGGCTTTCAGGTTCAATTTGACCCATCATACGGCCAAAAAATTGAGCAAAACTTGTTCCGTTGCGTTAGGTTTTCCGAGAACTTCAATTTAGGCATAAATTTTGCATAATTTGGTTGAGAAATAATGAAGAACAGGACCAAAAATTGAGAGACCTTGCAGCTACCGTGGGGAAGGAGAAAATTAGTGTCCATGGACCACGCCCACTCGCAGATGGTGACACATGAAGGCACCTGAATCAGGCTTTGATGCCTCGATTGCTTCCAAATGGAAGCTTCGGCTATTTAGAAAATTTTAAAATTAGTTTAGTAATTTTTAGATTTATGTGTTATTTTTGATGAATTTTCTCGTGAAATTATTTTAAAAATAAGAAAAAAAAATACCGAACTACTTTTAAAAATTCTGAAACATTTCAAAATTTTTATTTGGTCTTAAGAACCCCAAAAATGTGAGAGACTGGATTTGGTGAACTTTTTAGGAGAATTTTCATAATTATGGATTTATTGAAATTTTAAGGAAAATGAGGTTTTGAAAAATTATTTCATTACAAGAAAATGGAATATAGATGAGAAAAGTTTTTACGAGAAAACTTATTTCCTCGCTAGTAGAAAGTTTTAGGTTAGGAAAAAAATATTTTCTCACAAATAGTTAGAATAGTTTTTACAATAAAATATTTCTTCACTAATAAAGGCAATTTGCAAGGATTTTGAAATTTTCTTACTATAAGGTCCAAAATATAGCGCCAAACGACAAATGGTTCAGAGGGAGATTAGGGAAGTACTATAGCAAGGAAATTTAAATTTTCTTGCTAATAATGTAGTTTAAGAAAGAAAATATTAGTTTACTCGCTAATAGTTAAGTAATTTTTTTGACTGTAGGCGAGGAAATTTAGTTTCCTCTCTTAAAATGGGATATAAGCAAGAAAATATCCGTTTCCTTGCTAATGGTCAATCAATTTTTTTAAAATATTATGCATAAACTAAATAGTGTACAGGAGAAAAGAGTTGGAGAGTACTCTATGCAAGCTAATAGTGGTGTATAGGCAAGAAAATATAGATTTTCTCACTAATGTTTAATCAAGTTTTTTTTTTATTATAAGTGAGAAAATTTAATTTCCTTACTCATAATAGGTTATAGGCAAGAAAATATTAATTTCCTCACTAATAGTACTCCACAAATAGCCTAATTAAAACAATACAATTGTTCATATTTCTTTTCAGATATAAAAGTTTTTGTGCAAAAACTTAGTTCAAGACATAATTATAATATTGCAAATACTTTATTTTATAATATAAATTATATTTTAAATAATATATATGGAAGGTAACTTACCAATTCTTTTAGATATTTTAATAATTGGTAAGTAATCACAATATAATTTTTTTTTTTGAAAAAATTCATTTATGAAATGAATTATTTTACTATTATAAATTTTTTAATTCTAAGTTTTTAAAAAGAGTATTTTTATTATAAAAAATTAATTTTGGTATTATATAAAAGAAAGATACTTTTGGTTAGTTTGATAAATATGGTTTGTACATTTAATTTTATGTTAGAAAAAAATATTTTGAAAAACTAAAAAAAATTATTTTTATTTATACATATTTTTAGCAATCATATAAAAATAAATTTTTATTTTTTATCTGAATCAAATAAGAAAATAACTTATTTCATTTCAATTAATTTACAATATTTTGTCATTTTCTTAATTGTCTTTATATATTCTTATTTTTTATCAAATATTTTGTAATTTATTTATTTTAATAATATTTCATACATTTACATTTTTCATTATATTTTATTTTATTTCATTACATTATTTTTAAAAATATTATTGGATCATAGGGATCATAGGCGGAGCCACTTGTATGGCCCGGGGGGATGGGCACTAATGTGATTAGTGCCCACTCATGTACGAATTTCTAGCTTCGCCCCTGATAAGGATTGAAAGGATAATATATAATTTTACTAAATGGCTAGAGGATGACGATCATAGAATAACAAAAGTTTGTAAATAAAAATAATAAAAAGATAGTTTTTTATTTGATTAAGTCATGAAATAAAATAAAATAATATTTATTTTATATGATTGATGAAAATATTTCTTACCTTTAAAAAAATTGTTAAAAATATAAATATAAATAAAATTTATTTTAGTCATTATAAATATTTTTTTATTCTTTTGTATACCTAAGGGTCGGTGTTTGTTCAAATTTGTAAATATTTTTTAATGAGGGGCAATTATATCATTTATAAAGTGCAAATAAGCTCATCCAACAAAAATCGTAAAACCTTAGTTGAGCTTTAGGCCAAGGGGAAAATGGTCACAAAAAGTTATAAGTGAGGAATCTCTATTTTCTCGCTAAAGTTCAATTCAAAAGTTAAAAAATATAAATATTCCTTTCCAAAAGATATAGCCGCTACCGCCACATCGTATCGCCATCTTCATTTGAAACATAAATTCTGTCTTTGTAGAAAAGTAATTCTTGCTTGAAAGAATACCTCTGCATACCTATAATTTCCTACTTCATTTTTTGTTAAATAGTTTGAACTTGTTTGTTTAAATCATATGCTGCCTTAATGTCATTGAAAATTATTGGGTAAGGCTTACTGATTGAAATTGTTAAGTACACAACACTATCTTTTTCTCTATCTTCTTTTTCATGCATCCTAGACAAGGTTTCTTCCACCTTATTATCAACCTCATGTTTATATTCTATTGTGAATGTATACCTAATCAACTTAGACACCCATTTTTGGTGAGAATGAATTCCCATTTTTGTTCTAGAAGGAATTTCAAATTGTGAAGATTCGTTTTAATTATAAAAGATCGTCCAAACAAATATGGCCTCTATTTTTTTTACTGTCTGTACTAGGGCAAATAACTGTTTTTCATAAGTTGATAAATATAAGGCCCTTTCACCCAAACAGTGGTGGAGTCAAGATTTTCGACAAGTGGAGTCAAAATTTGAACTATGTGTGATTCACATTTTCTATTTGCTAATTAAAAGAAACAATTAAATTGACAAGTTAATAAAAAAAGTAGATATATATTAATAACAAAATGTAGTTTCAATTTACAAATGAATGTGATGTAAGAGAAACCTCGAGGGAGAGTAGATAAGGAAGAAGAGAAGAAATCTTACCTACCATGGTCCACAGAGATGTGAGTAATTGTGTATAGAGGTATAGAGTCTTTCAAAAACCAAATCAACAAAGGAAGCTTTTTTTTTTATTTCTTGGCTGTGATCGAAGTTAAAAGGGATTAGAGGAAAGGTTTTAAACTTTTGGGGGTTAAAGGGAGGAAAGGTTTTTAACTGTTGGGGTTTTATTTTGACCTCTTTTTTCTATAAGTACAAAATTCTTATATAGATTGGGCAAAAATAAATTTTAAAGTACTTAACAAAATTTGAGAGTGAGGGGGTTACTTGCCTAGGTTTGTCCCTATTGCTCTACCCGTGCTTTCAAGGCCTGACTAAAATAGGATATTAGCCTTCTTTCTTGTGTTAGGACTGCCCCAATCCTTACACCTGAGGCATCACATTCTATGATAAAAATCTTATAAAAATCAGGTAATGCCAAAACTAGAAGATTAGTCACTACTGCCTTTAACTCCTTAGAAGCCTTCTCTGTAACTTCACTCCACTTATTCAATAAATTTGTCAGAGGTTTAGCTATACCACTATATCTCTTTGTAAACCTCCGATAGTAACTAGTAAATCTCAAGAATACTCTCAGGGACTTAAAGGAAAAGAGACTAGGCCAATCCATCATAGCTTGAATTTCTTTAGGGTCTGCCTTAATTATTGTTTAGAAATCAAGGGCCCCAAGTAATCCACCTTCGAATAAGCAAACCTACACTTAGACTCCTTGGCAAACAACTTATGTTTCCTTAAAATTCCCAAGACCAAATCCAAATGATTCAAATGCTTCTCTTCATTCTTTCTATAAATCAGTACATCCTCAAAGAAAACCAAAACAAACCTTTTTAAATATGGTATGAAAACCTTGTTCATGAGACTATGAAGGTGGTTGGTGCATTAGTCAAGCCAAAGGGCATGACTAAAAACTCAAAATGGCTTGCATGAATTCTAAAAGTTGTTTTCTTCCTATCTTCTTCCTCCATTCTTATTTGATGATATCCTAATCTAAGGTCCAACTTTGAGAAAAAAAGTGGCTCCATTTATTCATCTAACAGTTCATCCACTTTTAGAATTGGATATTTATCATTTATGTCATTTAATTTAATGCCCTATAACCCCCGCACGTTCTTCAAGGGCCATTTGCTTTCCTAACCAAAATGATTGGTGAGGAAAATGGTGATTGACCTGATTGAATTAAGCCCAATTTTAATGATTCTTGAAGAATGGCTTACTATATTGAAGAATGCACTATTATAAAAATGCATAAATATTACGGGTTTTAAGTGTGATATTTCACATTTTATCTCGGTTACAAAAGTGTAATTGATTCAGGTGAGATTATAAGTCATCTCTTTTTTATCACGATTTACAACCGTGATTGAAAACTTACAACAATCACACACTAAAAACGTAATCTTTTATGATAAAAACTGAGATGAAAAAAAATCTCATGTGATCTTTTATGAGTTTTGATCTCATTTTCTTTGAAAAACCGTGGTCAAATATAGATAAATGACCACGCTGAAAAAATAGATTAATTTTAAAAATAATAAAAATCTATGTGGCGCCTTGTCATTATATATATATTTGAGATTTTTTTGTTGTTGCTGAGAATCGAGCTTGTGCCATTTCTTTATAAGTTAGTGTAGTTGATCACTAGTCCAACTTATCATTTACATATACATTTTACATATTAATATGTATAAACAAATTTTTATCATTTTTGGTGACTAATTGGTCGTTAAAAATAATAAATTTAAATTATTTTTATTTGATTATTTTAAGTTTTTTTACAATAATTTATTATCATTTTTGTCAACCAATTAGTAGCTAAAAGTAATATTTTTCCCGATCAATTGGCTAGGGAAAATAATAAAAAATTTACTTTTATTTAATTATTTTAGCTTTTTACAATAATTTAAAATCATAACTAATATAATTAATATTAAACATACACTAAACATTTTTTTAGATATTAGATATTTAATATTCACCTGTTTATAAGTCATATAAATTATGAAGGCTACTCTTATATATTTTTTAAAAAAATAATTATATATTTAGCATTATTTAAATTTAGTTCAGTAAATTCAGTTTTAGCATTAATCTAAAAACATTTTTGTTTATTGATTTATGATTGTAGTTTTTATAAAATATTAAATTAATTAAAATTAATAAATAAATGTTTAATAAAATTTATGAAATCTAATTTAAATTATATAAAATGATAAACAAAGTTACTTGAGTGAGATACAGAGAAAAAGATAATAATCTTGTCTCTCATTCTTTTATTTTATTTTCTTTTAAGATATGATTTTTTCACTTTTTAATCTCAGTTTTTTCTAGAGATGGTTTTTACTGATCTTTTATCTTACTTTTTTCGATCACAGTTTTAACAAAACTGAGATAAAAAGTATTACTGATCTTTTATCTCCCTTTTTCAATCACGGTTTTAACAAAACTGAAATAGAAAATATTACTGATCTTTTATTTCACTTTTTTTAATCACGGTTATAGTAAAACTGAGATAGAAAGTATTATTGATCTTTTATCTTACTTTTGTTAATCACGGTTTTAATAAAACTAAGATAGAAAGTATTACTAATTTTTATCTCGTTTTTTTCAATCACAGTTTTAACAAAACTGAGATAGCAAGCATTAGAAATAACTTTTTATCTCAGTTTTTTCATTTAACTAAGATAAAAAATTTAAATTGCAAATTTTTATCACATTTTTTTTTTAAAACTGTGATGTTTATAAAATTCTTAGCGTGATTTTTATCAATTATTGTAGCAGTGATGGCTTACCTTATTTGAAGTTTGGAGGGCCTACCTGAGATGAGATTGGTATCCTTTTAAAGAATTATTTTGTGTTCATGCACCTCACTTATGACAACCCATTCGGTTCTTTAAAGACATCTGAATATTTTTTGTACCAGTTGGCTTGTCCTATCATTCGCCTTAATCTCATGTACTTCCCCAGAATTAACATCTGCAACAATAACCCCTTCAAATGACCCCACCCCAACTGATTAAATTTAACATCTTTCACCACAGCAAATTTTCATCCCAGCCCTTTTAAGCACACTAACTACTTTTTGTGCTGGAATGACATAGACAACTTCTCAAATTCAAAACAGATAGTTCCCAAGGTCCTTAACCATTGGATTCCGAACACTATATCACAACCCACTAAGGGCAGTAAAATAAAGTTATAAATGATAAATTTGTGCCATTGAATAGTAACTGGCACTCCTCTACTAGTTCCCACACTATCTAGCTTCTCCCATTGGCTACTTTAACAAACAATGTAGGCCCCAATTTAGTATTCACATGGGATCAATAAAATTGTGTGTATTGCCAGAATTAATTAAGATAGTCTAGCTTTTCCCATTAATTGTTTTGAGTAAACTCATAGTTTGGGGCTAAGGTGTACTTGCTATAGCATGCAAAGTATGGCCAGCTCATGCTCTTCTTTCTCATTTGACACATTTTTAGTTTTTATTTTTTCGACTGTACCCATTTGTAATACTAGAGCTTGGTCTTGGTTAGGTTCAAATAGAGTCTCCAACACAAATAGTTTGGGGCATTTACATTTGTGGTTTCTATTCCACTTTTCATTAGAATGGAAACAAAGGCCTTTAGCCTTTTTAGACTCCATTTCTTCAGCACTTAGCTTCTTAACGGGCAATTTGCTCAATAAGGGAGCTACTAGTTTACTAGTCACATCAGTTTTGAGAATGGGAGATATAGGAACTTTCTTCCATGGAATAAATTTGTCTTAGCCAATTGGTACAGGGATTTTGTTATGAGTGATATTGGTGCTAAGAGGTCAATGTTTAGTTTGTGATCTCCTGGACACTGCCAAGTTCTCCTCCTGGAGTCTAGCTAATCCAAAAGTAACCATCAAATCCTTAGGGTTGAACATTTTCATTATATATCGAATCTCTTCTTTAAGTTTGGTTAGGAAGAAACTCAACTTATGGTCCTTATTAAGCCCACTGATCCGATTGCTTATAGCTTCAAATTTAGACTTATAATCCTCTAGTTTAGTCACCTATTTTAGTTGGATCAACAGATCCATAGGATCCTCATATGGATTCTCTCCGAACTTAGTTTACCAGGCCTTGATAAAACTCACTCTAATTTCCCATTTGACTTGAATTAACCAGATCTTGAAACTATATTAAGGACTTACCCTCCATATACATGGAAGAGATCATCGGTTTTAAGACTTTTGAACATCATAATGGGTAAAAAATTGATTAGCCTTGTACTTGGATTTTCCCTATTGAAGCTAGAAAACTCCAATTTAATACCTCAGCTGTGAATTCCTTGAAATGCATGAGTATTGCTTTTATTTTGATCCAAAACACTAGTAGTTGGAGAATTACCTTCAACTTTTTTTAGCTTGGTTGCCCCTACTGTTCCCAGTAAGTGCAATCACATAAGTAGTTAAGTCTGATATCTACTTATCTTGCTTTTTGAACATAGATTCGAAAAGTTTCTACATTTTTAATAGCTGATTCATTATTTAAGCCTGCTATGCAATAGATTCGGTGTTATTTATAATGTTTGGTTCTGATACCAATTGATGGAGGTCCCTTTCTTGTTAATTTGGATTTATCTATAGTGAATAGTAAAAATCAAGAAAAGAAAAGGAACAAAATCGAATTGGTAAAAAATGAACTAGGATTATGAATTGATGAACCACTTCAAGGGGGTTTCCTCCCTTACAAGCAAGCTACTCGTTTACATAAATTTTCCATATCATTTTCTTACTTACATCTTATTATTTATACTTCTATTTACTGACTTTGGCTTAATGTAATTAAAAAGGCTTAAATTATCTTCATGACCTATGTGGCAAAATAAATGTTTGATTGTTGGTTGCATCTAATGGATTAGGCTTGTTATGTGGATCGACCTAATGATAATGCTAATTATAGTTAGTGGGCTTGGTCTCTTTTTAGGCCCACGTTGCCTTACCCTTGCCCAGTTGAGAGTCTTGACCCATATTAATTAGATTCTTAGCTGAAATGACAGAGCTACCCCTTCTGAAAGGTTCGTTGTACCCATATTTCCTAATCACCAGCTGGCTCTATCCTTCCCTCTACCTGTGCACCTCCTCGTCTTGTCCATTAAAGCTGTATTTCTCTCTCTCCATCCAACTCTTAGCTGTTGGCCGAGCATGATTGGCTGACGTGCAGCCTAGATTGGAGCCGTCCACTTTCACCCAATTCAAAGCACTCTGATGGCCCAAAGTGGAGCATCTCCCACTTTCCATCCCTCCCCAGCTTGCTCGGTCCAAATCAATCCAGTTACTTGGCTTGTTGTCTATGCTTTTGTGGTTGTTTCTTTCTATAGACATGGTTCTTCCAAATGGTTTCTTCTCTACATTTTTTCTTTGTCTATCCCCATTCCTAGTTTCCCCTTCTTCTAAATGTAAACTCTTAAGGTTTCTAACAATGGAGTTGTAACAACTGACATCATTGTTGGGTAAGATCGAAGAAATTGAGAAATTGTGAATATCTTGACTTACAATTGTAGATCCACTTATATTTATCCAAAAAATAAATAAAAAAAAAGAAGTAAATATACGAGATGGCGAGAGATCAACTTGAATGTATGTGTATAAGCATATATATGCACACAATCGACTATGAGTGCAATATCTATTATTTTATACTTTATATATAAATGCAATTGAGTGTGCAAATATGCAAACATAGCAAATGGACTAAGAATTGCTGGTTTAGTAAATGAAGAGGAAATTATTGCCTCATTCAAATATGTTTTTCTCTTCCACGATTAGAGCTGCTTTTTTATTTAATATTTAACTCATTCTTGCTTCACTTTACTCTTCAATAAAGAGTTGCATGGGGGTTTGGACTGTTCTAGATTTTATTATTTATAATAAAGTTAGTATTGGAAAGTCGGGTTGGTGAGTCATAATACCTTAACCCCAACCCAACCCGGCCATACCCTTATGAGTCTTTGATTTACTTCTCTTGATAATGTTTATTAATACCTCATTCCTCTTCTATTAGGGTATGATCAGACTAAGTCTCCCATTTAACCTGCTCCATTGCCATATCTATCGATCTCTAACTTTTATTTATTGCCATGGCCTTAGGCTTTGACTTTGGGCCCATTTGGCATGCAAAGTTTTGTCAACTTTTCATAACTTTTGTCCAAATGTTAACACGCATCCATATCATGTGTTTGGTAAAAACTTATAAAAATTAAAGAATATTGGGACAAATTTAAAAAAAAAAAAAATTGATAAAATTTAGTTGTTTGTGTGTAGAAAGAAAGTTATGCATTTAA
>JAVXUM010000023.1:27752741-27766737 GCA_035590655.1 Pouteria glomerata
GTATAAACTTCAACCAAATCATGCAATATATATATATCAAAATGACCCCTACGACGTCTAGAGTACGGATCTAAGTCCCACCTACCTCGAATCTGAAAAAAATGAAGAAAATGAAGAAAGAAGTTTTGAACTCTGAACTTCAAACTCCGATATCTTCCTCCTCGCTTCGAATCTCGAGAAAGCGACTGCACCACGACGATCACCGCGTCGAGAACTCCCCATATCGACTATTTGTTTGCTTCAAAACTCCCTATCTCATCTTTTCTCTTTCCCCTCTCTCTCTCTCTCTTCCTCCTCTCTCTCTTTCTTCTCTGGTTTTTGCCGCAGGAACAAAACAAGACAGGAAATAAACGGGAAAGGAAAAGGAAAAAGGAAAGAAGAAAACCCCGGGCCTCTGCCCACTTTGTCCAGTCTAATCTCAATCCGAGCTAACTCAACCCGTGTAAAATATAATCATACATTTAAACTTATTTTAATTATTTCATTTTCTCCAAAATAATACAAAAATATACCAAAATAAAATACCGGGTGTTACAATCGATGCCAATTCAATAATAGTTGAGTTGTGCACCGTTTGATTGAAATTTAATAACTCGAACCATTGAATTTTCATTTAACGGTTTACAATCTCGACATCACCAAGTTGACATTTACTTGGATGTCAGCCTTCTCCTTTTATTTAGACCATTCGCTAATGGATTTAGAAGTGATAATATTCACACTGACCGAGATATAACAATAGGAGGTGATTAATCTGTTGGTGCAAAAAATACCTACACACGCGGCGACCTCCTAATCATTGTTGTGTTGAGCAAAATTAACATTGATTTTTAACATCTTTGACCACGATGAGTGAGTCCCACAAGCGAAGGAAGTAAATATTAGTTACTCTGAACCATTGATGACATTAAGTAACGAATTTAGTTCATCTACTGCTATTTCATTCATTTATTTCTAACTTGTTAAGTAAATGAGTTCATCACTATACAAGTGACAAATATGATGTGACATTTAGATTTTTCTTATTGTCATATTGCACATTGCACACATTTCTTCTGGAGTTTGTCACGAACATTAAATACTAAGTGGTGGGTATTAAATACAAAGTAAATTGCTTCATTTGCATACACATACAAAGATTAAAATAATATTACTTTTCTCATTATTTTTTAATTTATTAATCATTCTATCTTACTATAAATACGACACTTCATGCAGAAATCAGATATGTTCATTATTGTTAGCTGAAACTCAATCATTTTTCTTTTGTTTATATTCAAGCCTCTTCTAGCTTTACCATCGGAGGGATTTTGGTCGAGGACCCTCTCCGGCCGTCTTTCTTTGACATTTCCTTATTTTTCAGGTATGAATCATCTTTATTCAGCTGACGTGGTAACAACGCATGACGATAATTTTTATTGTCACACATAATCCATATCTATGAAGTGCCATTTACTATCATTAATAGATTGCAAATAGGCACACGTCCTAATATTCCACTAGGCATAGTTTATGCCAATAAATATGAAGATTTAGAGGAAAAAACACATTCTTTAAGAATCTTAATAGATTTTTCAAAAAAAAAAAAAAAAAAAGAAAAAAAACACAAGGATTTTGATGATTTAGTAAGTTCGTATGCTTCAGATGATCTAACCCGAGTCTATAAAGCTACCTTGTACACCAGTATAGTGTCAGTCAAAGAGTTTCTAATACTTAAGTTAGCAAGAGAGTTGAGAGAATAATTTGGTAGAATTTTTTTTTTTTTGTAAGATAATAGTGTTGTGTGTTTGTGTACTTCTCGAATGGAGATATATATAAGAAACCTTACTCGAGTCATATGCATGAGTTGTTTGTAATTGTATCTTATTCTCCAATAGTATAATGCCACTGTATCGTAGATTCTAAGTTTAATTTCTTAGTTTGTTGCCCAATTCATTACGTAAAGTACTGTTTATAACAACGCTTTTGTAAGCATAAATATCGAAATTGTTAGGAGATGGTTGCATGCATGATTCACGACGTGAGCTATTTTGTCTGCCCCTTCAATCGGTATAGTCAGGTTAGGAAAAGTAGAAAGTTACCGATTGGCAATAGTAGACCGGGAAAAATAATAATACTTCTGGTCGGCATAACCTTACCAATATAAATCGAGTGACATTCCTCCTGATCAGGCGTACTCTCGAATGCTCCCAGCCGGGTTAACAGAGATCGAGTCTTCCATTTGCTTAGGTTGTTATGGAATATCCTCATATCAGTTCTTATTATTTTTGTAAAACAAGGATCTTGATTTTTCAAGTTATTATTTTTGTAAGATTCCTAGAAAATCTAATAAGTTTGAAAATTTAAAACTTGTTTTTATGAAGACTCCTAAACAATTGCAATAGCAATGTAACAGTTAATCTCCTATAGATATGGTCAAGTATTACTTTGGCCTCTTCGTCTATTATTATTAACAAAAAATGTTATGTATCAAGCAAATATAATAGACACATAATATTTTTTATTACATTTTTTTAACAGTTGTTAAGAAAAAAATTAAAGTGACATTTGATTATAACTACATGTGATTTGATTGTTGCAATTAGAATAATAGGAATTAAAATAATATTTAGTATTAAATATAATTTAACCTTAAATATTTTGAATAGATACTATGATAACGTTCTCAATCTTAGTAGTACTCTTTTGACTCAACTTTTTAATTATGTAACTTATTTGATACAAACCAATCAAGGTTTTTAAAACTATTAAGAGGAATATTACTTTAGATAAAAATAAAATGTAATGTTATTACAAGAATTAGTTATTAAAATAATACAATTATGATGAAAGCATAGTTTATAAGATAATAATTCATGAACATATTTTTTATTATATAAATGAGATTACTACATACTTTCAACATAAATAATTTTGTAAAAAAAATTCAGTAGCATAACATTCCCCGTCTTCATTGGTGCTAAAAAAGGGGAAATATTGCTAAGCTCGTTTAACGGTGTCGTTCGGACCGTCGGGAGTCTCACAAGCTTGGAAATTCGGAATTTAGAAAACAAGAGGATTCTTCAACGTTCCAAAACCCTCCTCGATTAAGATAGCAAATTAGCAATGTCGTGGTTGGCTCGATCCATCGCGAACTCTCTGAGACTTGACGACGATGATAACCATGGCGATAACATCACCAACAGTAATGCCAAGGACGAGCAAATTCATCAATCCGATCCTTCTTCACCATCGACACCGGAACGAGGCGTCAAAGAAGACCTGTCCGAGCTCAGCAAAACCCTAACTCGCCAGTTGTGGGGCGTCGCATCGTTTCTCGCTCCACCACCTCCATCCCAACCTTCTCCACCGTCTCAGATCTCCGATTCGAGTCATCGCGAGACCTCACCGTCGGCGGAAACTGCCGATCTGGAGGCGTCGGATGCCGCTGCGATTGTTGGAATACGCAGCGACTTTGCGGAGATCGGAGGGAAGTTCAGGAGTGGGATTTCTAAGCTGTCTAACAACATAGCAGTGTCAGAGTTTACGAAGATTGCGTCGAATATTCTGCAATTGGGATCCGAGCAGGAGGGCTTTGGCTCAGCTGGGGGTGCAATTGGTGTAACCGATGAAGTTGTGGCATTTGCGAGGGATATTGCAATGCATCCAGAGACGTGGTTGGATTTTCCGCTTCCCGAGGACGACGACGACGACGGTATGTCTTTCTGAATCACAGAGTTTCCGGAAATCTTATGTTTTTACTTGTTCCTCTTATTTGAAGTGTTGTCAGAATTTTGGGGCTAACATGAAGTGGATAGAAGTGTTCATCTCTGCAGGCTTCCTATTACTTAATTTGTATTCATTTGAATCCGGGACAAGGGGGGTGTTTGGCATACTGAAACTTGCTTAAAAACTCTGAAAATCTCTGAAAATACTGTATGAATTATGAACTCACAACTTATTTTATTTTATCTCACTTTTTATCACACCAAACACCCTATGTCCAATGAAGTTAAGCTTCTATTGCTTGCAGCTCAACATTTCCACACTGACTATGACCATGGTGCACTGTATGCTGATATTAATTTATAATTGTGGAAAAAAAATAAATGATGGTTCGTGTCCAAGGGGAAAGAATTTTTTGAATGGTTTGAGAATGGTCTTTTTATATGGACATCAGACTACTGAGTCACTGGAAGTTGAATGCGCCATTTAATTAAAATCCAAAGAGAAAGAACTTCATTTTTGAAAGGTTCAAGAAATTTTAGGGTCTCTTTTTATGAACATCAAAGTACGTACTAAGTTACTGGAAGTCACACATGCTTTTCGAGTCACCCGTTAATTTCTAGCGGAAGTAGGAGCAGAAAGTGATACTGATTTCTTCAACTTATATGTTTCAATTATTTGTACAGCTACCATTCCCTGATATCGAGAATGACATAAATATCTTCCATTCAATTTAGGCTGGCCAAAAATATATGCATGCTCAAACTACTCTGCCCTTGATGCCAAAAGTGCAGATGTATTAAGAATATGCAATTAATCCCTTCTAGACAATTGCTGTAGATATTCTATGATTTTCCATGATAATAAATATAATATAGTGATTTTTATTCCTTTTTTCTGCTCTGCTGCATCTTATTTTTTTTCCTCTTATTTCTTCCTCCAGAATTTGACATGTCAGATGCCCAACAAGAACATGCTTTGTCGGTTGAACAATTTGCACCGAGATTAGCTGCTCTTAGGATTGAACTTTGCCCAGGTTATATGAGTGAGGGCTCCTTTTGGAAGATTTATTTTGTACTTCTGCATCCTAGACTCAATAAGCATGATGCTGTACTCTTGTCAACACCCCAGGTATTTTAGTTTTGTGAACTTGGTAATTTTTTATAGTTTTTGTTTTTAGCTTTTTAAAGGGGCTAATTACACACCCCCTCAGATTTCTGACAAACAAAGAGACACACTCAACTTTCTGAAATAGCGTAAACTCCTAAATTTACCTGACCAGATGTGGAGAGGGTCTCTCTGTTATCAATAGCCAATGCTAAAGGTGGAAAATGCTGAATCGTGATGTTTAAAAGTTTTAAATTTCAAAGTCTGTGCTTGATTAAAAAATTAATTTAATATCACATATTTTTAATTCAAGTTATGCCTAGAAGAATTTTTCTTTTTAACCACTTCCGTGGTATCTTGCCATATCACACTCAAAGCAAGAAATGGTGGATCTTGTGACAGTTACTCTTGTTTCCCGCTGCCCCCTTATTTAATTTTTTTAATATTTTATTTACTTCTCCTGTTATGACATATTCTAAAAACATTTTGGCCGCAAACTAAGCCATACATAGGATTTTTTTTTCTTTTCCTTTTTGATAAGTAAACCATCCACAGGATGTTATTATTATCATTATTATTATTTTTTTTGACAAGGAAGCCATCCATAGGATTTTTTAATTAGATTTTTGGAAACTATTCTATTACTGCTGGGTCAAGATGAGGACCTGGTCCCAACTGTTCTTTAGTGTAGTTGTTGGATGCATTCTTGACATTAGTTCGAGGAGAATAGAAAGATGGAAGCTCTTCTTAGTTTGGCACTTCTTAGATGGTTGCACCTTTGTAGTTTGGTCCTTCGTTATGTAAAAGTTTCAACTGAATTACAATGCTATATGCATTGTTTCATGAGGGAAGCACTTCCTTTTTAGAAGTGTCTACAGCTTTATAAGACTCCATGTCCAACATCCACAGGTGAGAATCTTACCAGATTTCATGTTTTGTCTTCCCCTATGTGGAAACTCTTGTCACTAACTATGCTGGAGTTTTCAGTTGTGATGGGGTGTAAAGTTAATTCTTTGTCTTTAACTTACTTAGGGTTATCATTGGAGTTTTCAGTTTAGGAGGGATGATGGAAAGGATGCATAAGAAGCTTGCTAGATGGAAGTAGAAGTACTTATTTAAAGGGGCTAGATTCACCTTAATCAAGAGTTCTTTATCTAATCTACCTATTTACTTTATTCAAAACTCCTAATGCATTTGTCAAGAGGCTGGAGAAGCTCCAGTGGGATATTTTGTGGGATGATGGTTGAGGAGGTCTTAAGTACGACTTGGTGAATTGGAAGAGAGGTTGTCTTCCTATTAGGGAAGGTTGTATCGAGATTAAGGATTTGGAATTATTCGATGAAGCTATGCTAAGTAAATGGTTATGGAGATACACCTCTGAGAAGGACAAATTGTGGTGGAAAATAATTACATATAACTATCGAGCAAAGTGAGGGGGGCGGGGAGTGGCTTACAGTTGGGAGGAACACTGCTATTGGCACTGGTTTGTGATTCAACACTGGTAGAGTATAGCATGATTTTAAGAAAAATATGAGGTGGCGACTTGGGAATGGCAGCAGAATCAAATTGGGGAAGCACATATGGAACCTGGAAGGAAAGTTTGAAAGATTTCTTTTTGGAGATATATCACCTCTCAGTGAACAAGAATGCAGTTGTGGCAGACTTTGTGACCTATAATGGGTCGAAATTGGAATGGAACTTGGTGATGAGGAGGAATCTTAAAGACTGTGAGATAACAAGGTATGTTGAACTCTTGGGGTTAATTCATTCGAGGTAGCCTATGCTTGGTGACGATGAGGTACGATGAATAACTTCTACATGAGGGAAGTCTCTAGTTAAGTGTTTCTACACAGATCTAAGAGAAAACACACAGATTGACTTTCCCTGGCGAATGAATATGGAAAGGGGGGAGTGACCCAAAGGTGGCTTTTTTCACATGGTACATGGAAGACTACTAACTATTGGTAATCTATAGAGGAGAGGCTTTGTCCTATCCAATCGGTGCAGCTTATTTAAGAATCAGGAAGAGTCGATTGCCCACATTCTTGTCCACTATGAGTGGATTAAGGAGCTGCAGAGCCCGTTGCTTTCTAGTTTTGAAGTCCAATAGGTGTTCTCGGAGGACTCAAAACGTCTATTTTGCTCTTGGTGGAGGTGCCAAATTAAGGAACCAGAAGAGGAAGGTGTGGAGAATGGCTATTTTTTTTCCCTAATTTGGTTGGTTTTGAGGGAGAGGAATTGAAGAATTTTTCAAGATGAGGAGTTGTCATTATATAGGGTTAAGAGTATTTTGTTGAGTCAATTGTATGGTTAGGTAAATTGGGGTACAGATCTGGATATAGAATCTTTTGTGAATTTTGTTGAGGGGTCCTTTTGATGATGGTTATTGGTTTTATACCAGCATTCTCTTGATACCCTTCTGTTTTTCTTCTCGTTAATAAAATTCCTTATTCATTTATCAAAAGAAAACTAACTATGCTGGAGTTTGCTGATTTCTTGGTCATTTTACATATCAGGTCACAGGCTTATATCTATATTAAAAATCAACAGTGGGGGCAGTCTGGTGTACAAAATGTAAATGACCATATAGGTTTATTGGTCCTGGGGTTTAATTTGGGACTTAGAAGAAATGATAGGTGCTATCTTGTTGTGTTGTGGTTTTAGGAAAAATTATCTCATGTGACTCTTAATTCATTGGAAAATAGCTACCAGATTCCAACACCTCAAACCTTATCATTTATACTGGAATTATAGAGTCAGTCATTCTATGTGACAGTCACAGAGAATAATTTCTCTTGCTTATATCAAAAGCTCTTACGAATATTATCATGCACTATGACATTTTTTTCTTGTTACTGTTCTTCCTTCATGCAGAAATTAAATTTCCTGAGGGAAAATGCTTTCAAACTGGAATTTAGTTGTATCTTTGTTCACAGATCACTTGGGGGGCTAAACTGTGAGGATATTTGATAATTGGTAATTAGTTTTTTTTTTTTTTCTTTTAATTCTTTATCACCAGTCGTTCTCAAGGATTTGGCTTGCTTATGAATTCAGATGTTGGTTAGCAAAAGAACTCTGTGGTTGATTATGCGTCCTAGATTTGTGCCTGTTAGTCCCTGACAAATTAAAATGGATGACATACTGTTATATCTTGCATTCTTTATACCTTCAAATATTTTCGTACTTTCAGCTCAAGCAATCAGATTGATAAGTTCTTACTAGCACTTAATGTTGTGCATCCAGATAATGAAAGCTAGAGCCTTGTTGACACAAGATTTGTGGAAAAGAACTAAGGCAAAGCCAGAACAGGACTGGCCTGGAAGGGATGCATCTTATTTAAATGAAATCTCTACTGTACCACATGAGAAAACCAATTCTGTGCCTTCCAATGTTCATTCTGAATCTATGCCCCTTGAGACATCTGCTATTGAACTAACCACTTCCTTGGTCGGTGCTGATGTTGAGACAGAGAAGCACCCAGTTCAGATTACTGAAATTTCAGTCATTGACAAATCTGTTGTTGAGGAGGGGCCGGTAAACAGGGCCAAAAAACAAGATCTGAATTCTGATGTGTCCTCCAGAGTGTTGGAAGAAAATTATGAAGATGATGCCAATGATTGGTTGAAGGAAGAAAGCTCGGATATAGTTGGCACCAGTAGAACAACTATCCCTATTGAGAATGAAGAGGATGTATCATTTAGCGATCTTGAGGATGATGATGGGGACATTCCAGTAAGTTACAAGAAAGTAGCATATGACTTTGATTCAACGAAGGACTCCCGGGATTGGGTTCAGTTGAGCAAAAGCTCAACTGGCTCAACTAAGGATATCAATGCTGTTAGTGTTGACCGAGCTGGACCTGAGCAGGTAAGCGCCCATAACCCAGAGGTAAAGGAATCAAATGAGTGGCTTGATGTTGATGACATTGATGTGGAATAATGTCTGAAATATGTCCCAATCTTGCTTTATCACTAATGTTGTGAATAAATTGGATGCTTTACCATTAATCTTGGCCATCTCAATGTTGTGAATAGGTTGTTTACTTCGTCTTTGGTCTCCATTTAAACTTTTAAAATTACATCATTGTGTATAATTATAGTCAATTTGGATGCTTATTTGTGAAATATGCAGTACATGTGGAATGCTGATGTCAAAAGAATGTCACTGTACAGTATACCATGTTTTATTCATTTGACCTCGATTTGTTTGCTCACCTGTGCTGATGCCTGATGGTCCATATGCTAGAGAGAATGGTTGAGGTGCTTTTGTAAACTTATTGCAATGATCTCATTTATGCTGGCTTTAACTGTATTAAGTTGTATGGATTCTGTGGTAAACATCTGAGGTTTTGTTTGATTGGAAATAGTCGAGGATTCTATATATTCCCCACGTTTATTGTGTACTTTTAATAAATCAATCCTGTTCGTACATTTCTGAGATATGCTCATATGGTTGGTACATTACTGAGATATGCTCATATGGTTGGTGTTCTATTTCCATGGTGAGGGGTAGCATTCTCTTTCCATCTTCATTTCCTCTCTCATTCTATTCAAAGATATTTTTGAAAATCTAGTCCACATTTGTTAGTATTATAATGAAATGAGTTAGATTGATCAGTGGCAGAGTTTTTAAAAGGGCAAGTGTTAACAGAAAGCTCCAAGTTTGCACAAATTAAGCCTGCCTCCTGTAAGGAATGGTTTTGATTGCCTAGGCTTCTGGCTAAGGCATGAAAGACCTTATTGTGCTGTCCTTATGCTTCAAAGTAAAGCTTTTTATTTTTGCCTTTTTCCCTGTGTTTTTACAAAACAATTTTTGCTTTTACCATTAGCTGCCTTTGTTTCCTTTCCAGCTTTAAACCCGTATTAGTAATTGTGGAGTATTTGTATCTTAAGATCATTTTATATTCATTTATTTCCATGCTTAAGATCCTTTGTATATTCATATATGTCCATGCTGGTTCTTAGTCTTATCGTTTTCAGCTTCCGGACAGCATCTTGATGATCTGATCAAGGGAAGAACAAAAACTGTGTTTCCGTTTGTATTGTGTGAACATTGTTGTCGAGATAAAATGAGGTGGCTCATTGTGGGATTCTGGGCATTGTCAGTGTGTGGATGGCATTGTCGAATTCTATTGTCATGTTAATGTTTCCTCTTAACCACAGAAGATTTCAGTTAAATGTATCTTTTGTTGAACCTAATCAGTGAATACCAATGTCTTATTTGAGGGTTTTACCGAGTGGTGTGTGGTTCTCCAACTACTACTACCCCGTGATGAATTTCTGTTGCTATACATGCAGGCCTGCTAAAAGCATTACAATCAGAAGGTTCTATAATTGTATTTCACTACCTATATACATACACAAGATGATTACGTAGAACTACTGAACCAACAAAGAAGAAGCCCATATATATATGTATGTACATATATTTTTATAGATGTACTATATGAAATTTTTCTGTGTAGTACAAAGAGTTATGATTTTATGGACCTGAAGGTCCTTGAGAATCGCTCAAGGTGAGACCACAACAAGGTTCCTAATGAGAACCTTGGGGTTTCCCCTACATCCGTAATGTTTTTGCTCATGCTTGTTGAAGGTTGCGTAGACCACCCCGGGGACTTGTTAACTACCAACATTGCACCCCCGATTTTTTGTCTCACCATCGCCACCATGGCTGGGCTCACCTCCTGGCCGGAAGCATCTGTGACATAGAACGATCCTATTGCTCTCACACCGCGTGTTCCAACCTCTGCCCTCGCTATCGACAGCCCATGTTTGTGAAACGCCTTTGTTATGTACGAGAGGAGTCCTGGTCTGTCTCGAGTGCAGACATCCAGCCTCAGCCCCTGCATTCATATGTATTTATTCAGCTAATTGTCATTCGAATTTTCCAGTTGATGTCTTTGTACGTATGTTGTTTAGCGGCAGTAAATTTATACTACGTACATGGGAGACTCTGCGTTCTATGGCAGCAATCAAGCACTGGGTAACTCTTCTCCTCTCGGGCTCTGAATCCAGGGTGCAGCCATCCATGTGCCTAATATAGTACTCCTGAGTGATTTCCACACGAAAACAAAGAAATTAATTAGGTTCTGCTAAAATAAAATTCACCATATTCATGGTGATTTACGATTTTGTTACTTTAAATGAAAATACATATTAACACTTTAATTATAAAATTGTCATTGACATAAATTAATTATCACGATAAAATAGCATTTCGGGTTAGTATTTACCTGAACAGCAATGGAGCCCTTGGAGCTAACGGCAGCATGGAACACTACATACTGCATGTCGGTGAGGGTGCAAACGGTGTCAAACAGCAACTTGGGACGGTCTCTACTCCTCACATTCACCACCGAGTAACCCCTCTCCTTGCAGTGATCGATTGTCACCTGTTTTGTTCCCTGCCCATTCTCGTAAACCCAGCCGCTACCAGAGCTACCCCGGCATCTCTCATAGTCTCCATCCGCCGACATCAGTTGGTGGAGCCGCCTTTCAGTGTGGGTCCGGCTGGCGGTGGGGACAGTCAGTCTCAGACTCCTCCTTTCTCCATCTCGAAGGGGGGCCTCCGCCACGTTCTCCAGCTGCGCCTGTACATGGGCTAACCTGTTGGGATCCTCAATTGGGCCGCCTTCGGATTCATCCTCTACGTAAACGATGCATGCCACACGGGTGTTGTGGGTCCAAGCCACTGCAGCTATCACGTGGCATCCGAGCTCAGCCAGGACTGCGGATATTTCGGACATCAGACCAGGCCGATCCGTAACCGTGATTTCCAAGGCCGCGTGGTTCGTTGATACGTATGGTGGTCTCACCTCTCTGCCGTGGCACGCCTGCACCTCCTTGGACCCCCATTTGGTTGCACAAATTGCCTGTATAATTGATAGTAACCGTTGTTAGTTAATCAATGTATATTGATATATAATCATTGAGAGAGAGAGAGGGAGAGAGGGGATGAAGTACCTGCTGAATATAAAGAATGAGGCCTTCGTCAGTGATTTTGTTTCCAAGCTGGTCCGTTACGTGGAACACTGTGAGAGCATGCAATCAAGGCAAGAGACCCCATGGAAGGTAATTGAGCTCAGTAGTAGTCGTGGGTGACTACCACACACCTCAGATTCTCAAAAACTGATTTAGAGTTTTGTATGTGTGCAGAGCATTTCAATAATTCAGAACGCTTTGTGTTGAATATTACACCAATATTATATATATCAGGGACAAGGGGGGATCGAAAGAGGCCCGGCAAGGATTTGAAAAATTATACTAAATTTTTATTAATTAAGTTTTTTTATAAATTACATTTTTTTCTCATATGTTTCTCCTGTATTATATTTTTAATTTTGCTTTAAAATTTTAATTATAAATTCTGAACCCACATCTGTCAGGGAGCCAGCCAGAATTTAGTGTAGTGGTGCGAGAAATTTGGAAGTGGGAATGGGTACTAAAATAAACTGACCATCCATGAACCAAACACCGTCGGAGCAAATGTATGCTTTGGATATAACAAGATCAAGATCAGTAAGAACTTGGACCATCTCCAGCAGAATTCCGTGCTTGTTTGCACTATCCACCTGTAATCAAAAACAAAAAAAAAAAAAAAAAATTTATAAAATGAAATAACTCTCATATGTGCAGGGCGGCGGATGCATATCGCACATACATGTAGAGGTTTC
Source organism: Pouteria glomerata (assembly GCA_035590655.1). Lineage (NCBI taxonomy): Eukaryota > Viridiplantae > Streptophyta > Magnoliopsida > Ericales > Sapotaceae > Pouteria > Pouteria glomerata. Next base: position 27,765,229 of record JAVXUM010000023.1, read on the forward strand.
TTCAGCGTATACGCTATTAATTTTCTTCTTTTTGTTACTTCTTGGACCTCCGCGCAACAACTCCCAAAAACGCTTAAAGCTAGTTTGGCCGTAGTGCGCCCCCCCCCCCCCCAGGTATGGGTATTTCAGACATTTTAGCTACAGTTTGCAACTACGTGGATCTCCCCATTAAGCGGACTGATCCAGAGTCTCCCCCTATTAATTAAAATAAATTAAATTTTATTAATTATTTTACTTTCTTCTAAGTAAATTTTATCATATGTTAATTTTATATTAAATTTTTATATTTTTATTATATATATATTTTTATTCCCTAAAACCCATCTACAATTTACGCATAGGTTTGCTAACCTAACAGACCGTGAAAGTGAAGGTAATAAAAAAAAAAAAAAACAATAGCTCTGTTCGGTTAATCATTCTTTTATTAAATTTTAATTATTTTTTATATATTTTATAATTAAATTTTAACATATATTACATTTATATCAAATTAACCCCACTTTTATTATACATTTTATCAAATCTTTTTTTATTTGAAACACCTGTATCCCTTGAATTCCTAGTGATTCTCAACTTGGGAGATGGGGCACGCATATCGGTCCCTAATCTTTGAGCGAAAATGGTGAAACCGATGACGCATCGATTGACATGACCATGACTATTTTTCAAATTATGATTAGATGAAAGGAAAGGGGTGAGACCCAAATCCAAGGATTCTTATAGTTTAATTTAAATAAAGAATAAATTATACATAAATTTTTAAATATTTAAATAATTATATCTATATTTTTTAAATATTTAAAATTTATAAATGCCTTTAAAAAGTTACTAATTCTCGATCACTTCCGTTAGAATTGCAATTAAAATAATAAGGTCAACTAAGAAGTGGCTCAAATATTTCAGTTTCATCCTTCTTTGGAATCTCTACTGTCCAACTTTTCTTCTTTGCGAGAAATTCAGTATTCTCAATTTGATGTCTAGCAACCCATTAGAGAACGACTTCGATTTGGATTGCAAATGTGGTTCTCGAGATTCAACTTTTGGGTGGTCTGAACAGGGAAAGATGACACGGCTAGCGATTGTTTGCTTCTCTGTGTTTCAACTTCCATTTCAAAGCATTTACTTGGAGAGATAAAACACGAATCGTCCTCTTGCTCAAATCCAATTGCTGTGTGTGTATATATATGTATAGGTAGAGAGAGAAGGGGAAGTGAAGAAAATATAGGAAAGGGAATAAATTATGAGTTGCACAAACAGATGCAACCTGAGGAAATTTGTGGAGATAAATGCCGTGAAGTTGTTAATTCCATTGATGGTTTTATGGAAATGGGTGTATTTCCTTAATGTTTTTTCGATGAGGGTTTTGGTCTGATTCTTTCTTCATCCTTGTAACAATTTGGATCTGTTTATGCATAACCTTTCATTTTAAATTTTGGATTTGTGCTCTGCATATTTATATACATAGTAATAATATATAGACATTATACAAGGCGGCAACAGGCTAGGCGG
>JAVXUM010000023.1:27850092-27861209 GCA_035590655.1 Pouteria glomerata
AGATGTCTAATAAAGGATACTTCTGTGTTAGAGCCTTGGCTGTCAGAAAGAACTGATAACTATGTGACGCATTTGACTTTACACATTGTTTTGGCAAAACCATTCTCGTTTGTTTGCCGGACCACAGCAGCAGATTGGAAAGAGAGTTCGTGGGTCCACGGCAATCCAGTGTTTGTTTTTTTTTTTTTTGGGTGAAGAATACCTCATCCATGGAGCCCACAGTTGGGCTGTTTTGTTCGGCTTTTGCCGGATTTCTTATCCAATGGAGTGATAGGATTATTAATCCCTACCTCTAGATTTGATTTCCGTTAAAATTTAAAAGTTTAAAATTATTTTCTTTCATGTCACATATCAAATTACATTTTTTATTCCATTTTATATTCTACAAATCAAACACAAAAAAATATAATCCCATCTTTTATCCAATCCCATATATTATCCAATGGTATTACTTATCCCCCATCATTTAATCCCATCAAACAAACATAGCCTTTGATGGTATTGTTTAGAGTTATATAAAATAAAAAGTTAATGTTTCGAGTTTTGTGTAGTGAATATAAAATTGTATAAAATTTAAAAAGTTAGTGTCTCGTTTTTTGTATTGTGAGTAAAAAGATAATATTTTATAGTCTCGTAATTTGTATTTGTAGAAATTTATAAAAATTTATAGAATTTTATTTTATTTTTTTGAATGCCAAACGCACCTGATATTTGTGTAGCTCTCTACTTATCATATTTGCGTACCCAGCACAAGCTTTGATATTTGTGTAGCTCTCTACTTGGTTCTCTCTCAACTCTTCTGCTTCTTCGGCTCTCTCTCTGTTTTTATCATTATCAAGTTGTGTGATCTTTTTGTACCTTTGTCCTTAGTTTTCTCCCAACTTCCTGCCCCTCTTTGGTTATGTGTTTTTATCATTATCAAGTTTTGTTGCTTGTCTACAGCAACAGTGCAATTCCTTGTAGTACCTGACCAGTTATTGAGTATTATATGGCAATTTATGCAGGTCAGGTTATTTTATATCTGAACCCTCGGGTTGGGAAACTATAAATTTGTCACAGTATCAGTATCAGTATCAGTAGACCTAGCAAACTTCATGTGGGGTAAGTATCCAATATATGCAGTGTTGACCCAAGTCATGCGAGGATTTCACCTTCAAATTATGTGTACTTATGTCGTATTTAATTGTATAGGATGCTTAAGTAAAGCTTTGATTGTGGAGATTACGTTCTTCTTCTGTGGGATTTCACTATATGCTCTTGTTAGTTGTCACTTTTATGAAGTATAAAATGCTGCAGTGGTTGTGTGTAATATAGAATTGACTGAAATGCAAATAAGTTGCGTCAGTCATAGTGATTTTTGAACCCATAGCAGCCCATACTATATTTGTTAGGAATATTTAAAATATTTTAAACTTCTTATAACTCTTTCTTTTAATTTGTTTTGAACTTTACTTGCATATTTATATTTATTAGAATTAGAATTCTTTTTTATTTTATATATTTTTTTATATAGTTTAGGAAAAATTATCAAAAATAGAAAAGAGAGGGAGAGGGATATTTAAGAATAACTGAAAAGAAACTATTAAATATGACCGTACGTATATAGATCTAATAGAGAATATAGCTCTAAAAAGATTTGATTGATGCTGTGAAATTTATATAATCAAACTCACCTAGTAAAAAAAAGATTTAATTTGATTGGATTTAGTTTGATATATAACTTAGGGAAAATAGGAGATGCCTCAACTTGAGAAATGGAATGGATGCAGTAGCAAAATGTTATTACAGACTGCATATAAGTTAGAACTGTGGATGGAAAGCTTACTTCTGCCAAAGCTGTTACTTTATCAAATATTGTGCCTTTGGGCATCCACCTCGTAAACAGGTCTTTTAAATATTTTGAAAATTATAACTTCTCTAAACATTTTTTATCAACTTACTCTACAATAGCTTTTCTAAATTATTTCTTATTATAATAAAATATTCAACTCTTATCCCGTCAAATCTGCGTTAACTGTTTTCGTTTTCAGAAGGTTAAGGGGGTATTTGTTTCGCTGAAAAATACTAAAAAATTTTGAAAATTTTTAAAAGTTATCTACTTTTTATTTTACTGCACGAATTACGAACTCACAAATTATCTCATTTTATCTTACTTTTCATCATACCAAACACCTCCTAAATAAAATAAAAGAGAGAAATTATATTTTTATATTAAAAAAATTTGATAGAGATGAACACTGCTCCATCTCTGCCAAGCATAGAGAAGTAATGTACGTGTTCTCTATTTTAGTGATACGCTACGAAATCTGATTGAGTTAAAAAAAAAAAAAAATTCCTTCTCTATTTTTGTTCCACTAAAATAGAGTTTTCTATTGGATAGGGAATCTTATAGAGATGCCCTCACAACCCTACTTGAACCCAATGCCATAGACAGCAAAATGGGTTTCCTATTGGATAGAGGATCTTATAGAGATGCCCTTGCAACCCTAATTGAGCCCAATGCAGGGATATTATCCACAATAAAATTAATTTAATATATAATTTAATATAAAAGACATAACAGAATTTAAGATAAGATTTTATAACTTTAAAAGTTTTGGTTACTCAAATTTAATTTTATCTTAATCATACATTTAAAGTAAAAATGATAAAATAATAAGATACATCTTTTGATATGTTCAAGACTTATCTTGAAGTGTCCGAAAAGTATGTGTATTTGATATGTATTCGATACGAATATGACACTCATTTTTAAATATCCGTAATTCATAGATGATGAGTGAAGAACGGGTTTGGATTATTCTCTACGTGGAAGACCCACCAACCAAACCACTGCTTGCAGATGCATTCAATGCTTTTTTTTAAAAGAATTCTCTTTGTTTTTTCTCACTTAGGTCGTAGGAGTGTCCTCAAAATGTGGGTATTGTGAACTAGAGAAGGATTTACTGAAAAACTTGACACACCCAAATGGGTTGTCTCTGATATGTATTTATTATAATCTGTACAAATTAGATACATCATCCCTAACCTAGATACATTATCCCTAAACTAAATACATAAATACAGAGATATATAAATGACAGTTGTACATGAATACATCACCCCTAGACTAAATACATAAATATAGAGATATATAAATGACAAATGTGCAGGAATGTACAAATACATAAATGTTCATTAATACTTCTTCTCAAGCTGAAGCATATATATCATATAGTCCGATTTTGTTACAAATAAATCTTACTCCAGATCCTCCAAGAGCTTTGGTAAACAAATCAGTAAGTTGATCTTTAGAGTTAACATGAGTAGTTTTAATCACATTCTGTAGAATCTTTTCTCTGATAAAATGACAGTCAACCTTAATATGTTTAATCCTTTTATGAAATATGAGATTAAAGATAATATAAATTGCAGCCTGATTATCACATAGTAACTCCATGAGCTGTAGGTGGCAAACTCCTAATTTTTTTAACATGTTTTGTATCCAGATCAACTCACACGATGTATGTGTCATGGCTCTATACGCTGACTCAGCACTTAACTTTGATACTACGGTATGCTTTTTACTATTCCAGAATATCTGATTTTCTCCAACAAAGATATAATATTTAATCGTAGATTGTCTATCTAATGGTGACCTAGCCTAACCTCCATTGTTGTACCCATGAACTAAAGGGTGCTTATTGTCTTTGTACAATAAGTCTTTACCTAGTGTACTTTTTAGGTATCTCAAAATCTGAATAACAACATTCCAGTGACTACTACCGAGGTGATTCTAGGAACTGATTGATCACACTCGTGGTAAAGGATATATCAGTTCTGATGACTGTCAAGCAGTTTAGCTTCTCAACCAACCTCCGATACTGACTAAGATCATGTAATAACTCTCTCTGATCAGCAACCATCTTAGTATTTGGGTCCATTGGAGTATTCACAGGTTTAGAACTTAACATACTTATCTCGGTCAACAAATCAATAACATACTTTCTTTGAGAGAGAGAGAAACACCCATACATGACTGGGTTACCTCAATTTTCAAGAAGTATTTTAATGGTTCCAAATCCTTAATGTTAAACTCATTTTGAAGAAACATCTTCAGATCAGCAATACCCTGTGAATCATTACCTATGATAATAATGTTATCTACATATACAACGAGCAAAATCCATTTTTTAAAAGAATGACAATAAACGATTGAATTGTTAACTTTATATTGAATTAGGTCAAATTCGGTGACAATAGTGCTAAATTAGCCAAATCATGCCCGAGGAGATTGTTTCAAGCTATATAATAATTTCTTCAGTTTGTAAACCAACCCAAACTCCCCCTGAGCAACAAACCCAGGAGATTGCTCCATGTATACTTTCTTATGAAAGTTATCATGCAAAAATGTATTTTTCACATCAAGTTGGTGTAGAGACTAATGATAGAGTACAACTAGAGAGATAATGAGACGAATAGAAGTAATCTTAGTAAGATGAGAAAATGTCTCAGAAAAGTCTAAACCATAAACTTAAGTATACCCTTTTGCAATCAAGTACGCCTTTAATCTATTCACATTACCATCAAGATGAATCTTGACAATATATACCCAACGACAACCAACCACAGACTTATTAGGAGAGAAAGAAACAAGTTTCCAAGTATTATTAGCTCGAAGAGTAGACATCATATCTTTCATAGCATAATGCCACTCAGGGTGAGAAAGTGCTTCAGAAATAGTTTTAGGAATAAAAACAGAGTTTAAAGATGTAACAAATGAATGATAGGAAGATGATAATGTATCATAAGATATAAAATGAGAAATAAGATAAGAAGTGCAAGGATGTGTAGCCTTCCAAAGAGCAATAAGAACATCTAAATCACTCACAGGAGATAGCAGCATGGGAAAAATAGATGGCGGAGCACTGGAAGTAGGAGATGAAAGAGTCACGTCTTAACGCCGAGTGTAGACTTGCAAGTAAGGATGTGACAAACGACTAAATAGACTCAAAGGAGTATGGTAACTGGCTAAACTAGACTCAATTGGAATAATAAGGAAAGGAAGACTCTCATCAAGGATAAACTGAGATTGAGATTGAGAGAAAAATGGAATAAACTCAAAGAAAGTGACATTTGCACAAGCAAAGAATTGATTAAGAGAGTGATTATAACAATGGTACCCTTTTTGTAACCTAGAATATCCCAAAAAGATATACTTATGAGCATAGGTATCCAATTTATCAATCCTAGGTGCAAGTTAATGGACAAATGAAATGCACCCAAAATTCGAGATGAAAGAGAAAACGAAGGTTTGTTAGAGAACAACACAAAATAAGGGGTTAATCATTTGAGAATAGAAGTGATTAATTAAATAACATGTAATTAAAATAACATCACTTCAAAAGATTTTAGAAACATTCATTTGAAAAATAGACGCCGAGCTGTTTCAATAAGATGCAAATGTTTTCATTTAGCAACTTCATTTTGTTATGATGTACGAGAACAAGCAGACTGATGAAGCATACCCGAAGAGATCATGAAATCAACAAAAAGTTCAGAAAAGTATTTTTTTTTTTTTTTGCATTATCACTATAAAGAATTCGCACAGGTACATCACTATATAGAAAGCTTGAAAAATGAAAAATAGTTTAGAATGATTTTTCATCAAATAAATCCATGTAATTTTTTAGAAATCGTTCATAAAAGTGACAAAATAACGAAACTTCAAGTTTGAAGTAACCCGATTAGGACCCTAAACATTCGAATGAATTAACGAAAGAAAACTTGATGACCTTTTATAAACTCAGGAAGCAAAAGGCATACGATAATACTTTCTCAACTGATATAATTCAAAATTTAGAGACTGTGAATTATGTAAACTAGGAACCATTCATTTTAGTTTATCCAAAGATGGATGACCAAGATAACAATAAATTTCTAAAGGGGAAGTTATTGTAGAATAAGGTCTAGGTACCTCGGTATTAAGATAGTAGACTCCTTTAGTTCCATGCCCTCCATCAATCTTCTTCCTTGTTGTCATATCCTGAATAACAATAGAATTAGGAAAGGTCTCTAAACAATTATGGTACTTGATAAGTTGACTAACAGACGTAAAATTAAAAGGAAATGAAGGAACATAGAACATTGGTGCTAGAGAAAGAGAAGAGGAAGAAATGACTTAATTTACACCGTTGATTGAGGTAGTTGACTTATTAGCTAAAGTAACTGCTGAGAGAGAGGTAGAATATTGAATACCAGAAAATAATAAAAATGTTTCACATATATGATTGGAGACACCTGAGTCTATAATTCAAGAGAGAGGAAAATGAGTGGAGAGACATGTAATGAAATTATCTTATTGAGCAGAGGAAAGATGAGAGGCTTGATGAGCTGTCTGATATTTAAGAATCTTGACTACTCTTCTTTAGAAAGAGTTACAGTATATGGATGCTTGCTAGTAGAAAATTTTGAAAAGGCTATATGCATCATTTGTCACAATCAACTCCAACACTAAATTTATTCTTGAAAATTTGAAAACATCAGAGGAGTAAAAAAAATAGAATTCAGACGGACAAAAAACAACTATAGAATTCCAAAAAATCAACCTAAAACAGTCACCTAAGAAAATTAACCAAACAGTACTCGACTGAGAGAAAAGTTGCGAACATGCACTGCAAATAGAGAAGAAGTTGCGAATAGTATTGAATTGAGTTGATCAAAAGAGATTAAGAGAGTTGCTGGGAGGAGACGAGAGACAAAGACCGGAGACCGATTGGTCGTTTCACACACTCGCACGAGTGGCTTGACAAGCGGCTCATGAGTCTTACTTGCGTGACGGGGCTTGGGGGAACTTTCCAGCAACAAGCTTCCTTCAGTGACGATCACTAGCCTTCGACGACTCTTTTGAGGTGCGGCTTTGGTCAAACAGGCACCAAATAATGATGCACCAACTATCGTTAGTGATTATGGCGAAGACTTCTTCAAGCAACTGAGTTTAGACGAATAGAAATGGAACATAAATGAAACAGAACTTCTGGATTTTTGATCCTTCAACGCATGTACAATTAAAGTTTATTGATAAACATGAGAATCGACGCTCTAATATTATGTTAGTGAACCCCGACAACATATAAGAGTGGAGGCTTCAATTTTAAAATTTAGATGTTAAAGTGATGAAAATCCATCTCTTATATGGGGGAAATGATTTTTATCAAGGACGATGTGGGACAATATTTAACAGGCCCTCTCATGTTAGCCCGCGTGAATAGTGGTGAGACCCAATTTGAAACTCGCTCTAATATCATGTGAACTAGACAAGAATTTACTGAAATGCTTAACACACCCAATTGGGTTGTCTCTGATATGTATTTATAATAATATGTAGAATTAGATATATCATCTGTAGATCATATACATCACTCGTAAACTACAAATATAAATACGGCGATACATGAATAAACAAAGTTACATAAATGTACAAACATATGAATGTACATTAACAGGTATTTTGGTGATTGCTTTGGATGCCTTTACAATGTTATATGGGTTTGGTAGTTTGCTCGCTTTCCTGCTATTTCTCAAAAGTTTTCCGTGTCTGTGATAGAAAAATCTAGCGGAAGGTCTCCCATCCTAGGGCCAAGACTATAAATAAACCTAACAAACGAGACCCTTTTCTATCTCTTGGCTAGGGAGAGGACCAAATAAGCATGTATACATGTATGCAATAGAAGACGAATACAATGGAAAATGTTCCAAAAGTAGCTATAGGTAAATATGACATGACACACATGCCTTAGGCTGTCAGGCATGTGTACATACATATGTATGCATATGGAGAGAGGGAGAGAGAGGGGCAAGGATGCAGAATACTGGCCAGGGAGAGTTTTTAATTAGTGGGACTTTAATGGTGCTCTCTCTCTAGAAAGAGTAACGAGTCTCGGAACTCTTTTTCTCTCTCTCTCTCTCTATATATATATATATCTCAAAAAATAGTAACGAGTCCCAACTCTTTTCTCACGCATGCACTAGGACACAACCCTTCTATGGTACCTCTCAGATGGGTTGCTATCCATCCTTTCCTTTCTCCTGCTGACAACTGTTTGATGTTGCTGTGATCTTATTTAGATAGTGTTCCCACATGAAATTACCGGACCTACACATCCTAGAATTTTAAGTCCATTTTTAGCTTCTAGTTCCACAGTTATGAAACTGGTTTCCATATTATGCTGAAGAGTCCTGAATAAGCTCAAAGAAATGACTATCCAAGTCAAGTCCAAAATTTTGAATATTATTAATTGAGTTGTACTTCCCTAGGTTTTTGGACGGATGTGGAACTATTTGGGCTCTTCGAATGAGAGGTAGGGAGAGGGACTTCCCTAGGGGGGGATGTACCCTTTCTTCTGTAAGCGCAGGAGACCTCATCAGTGATTCAAATTGTTGGCAACAATTTTGGAAGGCCACGTAACGAAGAAAGTTTTTGGGTCATAGATCATCTAAGAAGATTCTATTTTGTCACGTGACTGGTTTGCTTGTCATGCTTTCTTTTGGTCTCTCCTTTGGGTGAGATCTCTTCTTCTCCGATAGGATTTAATCCGAACAAGGTCTAAGTCGGCCAGTTAATAGTCTGAGTGAGACATAGTCCCTACAGCTAGCTGGATTAGATTAGATTTGCTCTTCAAAGAATTAGCCGGTTTTCCCTTTCTGATGGGGTTTATAGTCAAACATGCTCTCTTGTTTCCACTTATCCATGGGCTCTGAGTTACGAAGGGCACAGTGGTCCTAGCCTGGTTAAGACAATTTGGCTAAAGCACGGTATTTACGAAAAGGCCATATGAACTGTTCGAGGCTATTAAAAGCAGACAAATTCAGAAGGGGAAAAAGGAGGAGCTATCTTTGTTGGGGAAACAACTATTTTTGGGCGAACTACAATTGGCCTCTAGTGTTGGAGTAGGAATGAATTTTTACTCATCATTGCTTCAATCAATTAAAAAAAAAAAAAAAAGAAAAAGGTCACCTTCTCTGCATTCCCTCCATCCTTGGTTCATCTCTTTCCTTCCAAACCCAATAACCCATTTTCTTTTTCTTTTTCTTTTTCAAGCCAAATCATTATTCCCACTGCACGGTCTGTTTCGATGAACTTTGTGGTACCAAATTTGCATGGAACACATTAACGTTTATGAAAAGGCAGCATCAAATTACTGGCTAACCACTTTAAGGATGTTGAGCAAAGATTTGTACAGAGAAAAGAGAAATAGAATTATATTTTTTTTATTATTTGTTTTTTATGATTAATTAAATAAGAAAATGGCCAAATATATTAATGTGAAATATTATTATAGGGCGTGACAGTTTAAAGTGTAATTACTAAAATGAAATAGTTTAACTAAAAATTTTTAAAATTATAATGCAATTTTTAAAATGCAAAGCAACATTATATTATTATATAAAAACAATAGTATTTCATTAATAAATTTTAGAAGCACATTAGTTAATTATATATATATATATTAAATAAGCTCTCGAATCTTTAGTTCATGCTAAACTTATTTATCAAATGAGCAATTTTTTTTATTTTAATTTATTTTTTAATTAAATGAGCCAATCAAAGTATAACTTTCAACGAACTAAATTTGATCTTGTTTATGAATGATAGATACGATTTATTTACAACTCTAAGGATTTGAATATATATATATATATATTTAGTCCGCATTTATTTTTATATAAAGGGAAAACCAGTGGTCGTTGTGATTGAAATCAAGATTACTGATATTTAAGTGGGTGTCGGTAAAATTAATAAATTGAAAGTGATCACACATGTGATTGTGCCGTATGATCTCTTGAAATTTTTAGGATAAGAATTGGAACGTGAATCAGGAGTTGAGTTGTTTTACTGTGTTCAAATTCTTTCATTGGCTGAGCAATGACTTTGGGCTCCTCTTTTGAAGGGGTGAGTTTGAACTCAGTTCGATCGGTTAAATATAAAAGGTGTTTCGTATGATAAAAAATAAAATAAAATGAGATAATTTATGAGTTTATAATGCGTACAGTGAGATAAAAAATAAAAATTTTTTAAAATTTTTTAAAATTTTTAAAATTTTTCAGAATTTTTTAGTAAAACAAACACTTTTAATATATCTTATACATTATTTATACATGAAGTGTTATATATTAATTTTTCTATTGCAAATGAGATAAGCCCACTTTATTCGAGTTGATTTTAAATTTGCTCGAACTCACTTTAGATCTGTTTGGAATTTTTGAAAAAATAAAAAATAAACTTTTCACTTTTTCATTAAAAAAAATTACCATACATAAAATTACTAATTTTCTTCAATTTTTTAATTTTTATAAATTTCTATCAAAATTAGAATTTTTATATTAAAAATAACTTGTGCTAACATCCTAACGGTTGTTAAAAAAAAAAAAAAAAAAAAAAAAATCATAACCAAAGTTGCGAAAAGTAAGGTTTTTTTTTTAATCAAACGTAGCCTCTGTTTCGTGGACAATTTAATTATTTTTTATTCAATTAATTTTTTATTTTTGTTATTTTTTTAATTTTTATTTAAGTGGAAATAAAATTTTTATTTTTTTAAGGAATGTAATTAACAAGTTTAAAAATTATAATCTATAAAAAATAAATTTCAAACAAAAAATTACATAAAAATAAAAGTAAATTAAAAAAATAAAACTTAATTTTGATGGTGCATTTAGAGTGACAAAAAATAATAAAAATAATAACATGAATCATTTTCAGCGTTTAATATGCAGTTATTTGATAATATTTTTAAAAGAATAATTTTTTAGATTCGTCAAATTGATTGTATATTAAAATTTATCAAAAATTATTGAAAAAATTTTGAAATTTATAAAAATTATTATAATTTATTAAAAAATTTATTAAAATTTGTAAAAAATTATTAAAATATATAAATATATATAAATTTATAAAAATTCTAAGAAATGCGAATAATACAAAATATTTTAAAAAAAATTAAAAGATTTTGAGTTTTTTTTCAGTATCTCAAACGCACCACGAACCAAAGTCAAGGCTAAAGAGAAGAGGAGATCCGTGGGACAGCTAGATGGCTGCAGGGAGGCACCTACCTACACAAGAGTTAAGAGTGTAGGTCCAG
>JAVXUM010000023.1:27988373-28010653 GCA_035590655.1 Pouteria glomerata
CAAAAAATACGGTTATAAAATAGAAAATATGATAAATATTATATAAGAGGATAAATTTATCCACTTACTTAAGTAGGTTAAGAAAATAATAAATTTTCATCAAATTTTATTATTTTAAATTAAATTTCAAATGATAAAAAAATTTAAAATCTAAGTAATAAAATAAAATTAGATTCAACTCATAAAATTTTATTTTAATTTTAAATATAAAAAATAAAATAAAATTATCAAATAAAATAAAATTCCATCAAATCTTTTATTCCAAACAGAGACTTATTAGAAAAGATGTACTTTAATTTTCCTTAAAATCATCTGCATCAGTGTATATACACACATTTGTCGCACGGTGTGTTTATGTTCAGAGTGAGAGATGTATTTGAAATATAATTATCAAAAATTAAATTTTAAAGTGATAAAAGTAAATTATACGTCGAATGAGGCTAAAATAACTAAAGTAAAATTTAATTTTTGTAAAATATTACAATAAAATAAAAATAATTTTTATTTTAATAGTAATTAATTTTAATAAAATATATATTGTTAAAATATATAATTGTAAATAAAAAATACTGCCAAAGTATTGATGAACAAACGAGTTCGGAAAGATGATTTGCACACCGAGGCCAAAATCTCTTGGAGGGACGATACTGTTTTGGGGCGATACTTCCACAGGCGAGGCAGAGGGGGTTTTAGGTAATTGCACCTTCCGAAATAAAAATTCTTTTTCCACTGAGCAGGGGAGGGAGAGGGCGTTTTAGGTAATTCCACCCTCTGCAATAGAAATTCTCTTTCCACTGACCAACAATTCATGCACCGGGCTCTGCAAAACCCAAACCCACCCTCCACCAAAGCCATCGTCTCTCTCTTTCTCTTGGCGAATTGCAATACAAGCATGAGTACTGAGAGACGACTAAGTAAGAGAAAAAAGGCGCCAACAATGGACCCTCTTCCGGTTCCAACTACTCGCCAAAAAAGAAGAATCAGTAGTAGAGTTTCTACAAAAACAGCGAGACAGCACATTGATGAAATTCGGAAGGGAAAGTTCTCTATCGGAGAACAAGGTCAAAACCCATTAACTAAGGACCTCCACCATGCCGTCACCAACCTCTCCGCTAAGCTCTATGCCAAAGATGTCCATTTCCTCATGGAACTCATCCAGGCCTGTTACGCCTCTACCCCTACATACATGCATACATATACGTATAAGTTTGGATATCTTTGTTTTGTATTTTCACTGATGTGGGTGTTTTTTTTTTTTTTTTTGGTGGGCAGAATGCAGAAGACAATGAGTACCCAGAGGGGGTAACACCGGCGCTGGAGTTTGTCTTTACTACAGTGGACGTTACTGGTTGTGGTGCTCCTGCAACTCTCTTGGTTTTTAACAATGAGGTTGGGTTCTCTGCAGAGAATATGGAGTCTATTTGCAGTATTGGCCGATCAACTAAGAAGGGTCTCAGGCACAAGGGCTTCATTGGAGAAAAAGGTTTTAAAAAAAAAAAATGAATTTTTGTTCCCTTTTTTATGTCATATGTCTTTCTATATCTATTGCTTACAATTAGTTGGCTTATACAAGTTGGATGTTTGACAGTTCTCGAGATAACCAAAATGGAGTGGTAAAGGATTGTGGAATTCTACTCAATTTTCTTCTGGCCATTTTTTTATTTAATCTGTTCACCTTTTTTTTTTTTTTTTTCAAATTCTTTGACCGTTGAAATACAATTGGACTCTTGCCAAGACGATCATACTTGCGAAGTTTGAAGGTAGTTATTCCTGATTGATACATCATCCAATTTCTGTTATTTGATTTTTTATGGGTTTAAGTTAATATTTTGATAGTTTATTTGGGAATTGTTCAAAGGGGTAATGTCTTAATACGGCCAAGTAATTACCTAGTCCAATCCCGCCCTCTTAGGGAAAAACATCAAACCAGTGATTAACTATACGGAAATCAACTCAATTTCAAGGATGTTAGTCTTCTGATCCTCCTCTCTGCAATTTTGAAAATGCTAAATTTCTGCTACCCCACCTCTCTGTGCAATTTTGAAAACTTCTAGAATTCTCATTTCTCTCTATCTGAGTTTCAAGCCCGGATATTTTATTGCAATTAAATGGCTGCAAATTTTACCTGTGCCAATTTTTATGCCCTTGATATTCTGAATTGGACTTGTTAAATGTTGGTTCTGATCCTCTATAAGATGCAGATATGGCCAGTTTTACTGGGTATTTGACAATTCTCCTGACATTTTAATGAGGGTAAAGCTGAAAAGATCGCAGCATATTAGCATTCTTCTTGGCTTTTACCTTTTAGGCCACTGCAGCCAAATAATGAAATCATCCTAACCAATTTCTGGAGCATCTACAGAAAACCTAGCTTTTTGCATTGTGTATAGCCAAACAACAAAAGTGCACTGCATTAGTGTTTGCCACTACTTCATATTGGGATGCATAAAACCTTTTTGTGTCAATTTCAATAACTTGCTATGAATAGCATCAGAAATTGTGAAGTGCTTATTCTGACAATAATTAGTTGAGTGCATAGCAAATTGGACCTTTTTCTACTCATTTTCTAAACATATTAAATTTTTTGGATTGCGGACTTTGTCAGCATGATTGTGTTTATTTTGCTCTTTAATAGTCCGATATTGGTATTTATTTTTGGGAGAAATGCACCTGTTCTTACACAAGTGAATTCTTAGGCTTAATTGTCTGTACTTTCTTTATTATCTCATTCTTTTCCAAGACACACAAAATTTGTTGTCTCGGTGGGCAAGCCCATGCTTGGGCCCACATATCTATATCAACATTTTTGAATGGACATTGTGTTTGCTTGAGAAAACACAGGTTGTGACATTTAATGCCTTCATATCAATGGATGACAAAAGTTTTATGAAGCTGCAATTCACCTGCCTATTAGTAGGCATGAAGCAACAATGGCGGTCATACTTCTTTGAAGTTGAAACTCAATTTTAACATTAGATGAGCTACCTTAAGTAGAGGAAAATGGAGTGAAAGGTGTTCCGGGAAAGACAGACACCTATTGTAGTGTATGGTGAGGCACCAAGTGTGAGTACTGTGAGGCACCCAATGTTTTGTGGTACGTTGTGGTGTGAGCCATTCTGGTGTAGAGTGAAGAGAGTTTCCTGGGTATTTGTACTGTCTCCATTTTTGTCTAGTAAAATGTTTCTTCTGTTTTTGCCCGTAGATGTTGGCATTGCATTGAACCACATAAATCAATGCATTGAACCACATAAATCGATATGTGCTTTGTGTCTTGCATTTTATTTTTCCTTTCTGCTATTTATAATTTTATACTTTATTACCATGTTAAACCGAAATATAGATTCTGGCACAACAAAATTATTAACCGCTTTTATCAACTGTGAAACTTCTGCAGGAATCGGATATAAAAGTGTTTTTGTTGTCAGTGGACAGCCTCACATTCTTAGCAATGGCTACCGAGTTAGATTCAGTGAGATGCCCCATAAAGACTGCGGTGTTGGCTACATTGTTCCAGAGTGGATTGATGATAAGCCAACTGTTTCGGATATTCAACAGATTTATGGAACTGAGAAGGTCTTTCCAACAACAACTATCATCCTCCCCTTAAAACCTGAGAAAGTGGCAGCTGTAAGAAAACAGCTTTCTGAGCTGCATCCTGAAGTTCTGCTTTTCTTATGCAAGATAAAAGTGCTATCATTCCGATCAAACAATGGTGAATCCCTTGCAATGGAATGTGTCTCTTCTATAGGTAGCTCCAGAGAAACTAATCTCAATTCATCTGGGAGCCAACAGGCGGATTCCCATCTAGTCAATCTTTCTGTAGAAGGAACAGAATTGGGTAAGGCTACATGTTGCTATTACATATGGAGTCAAGTGTTTCCGGTGAATTCTGAAAGTGAGGTGGATGGGAGGAAGGGTATAAAGGAATGGACGATATCTCTGGCCTTCCCATCTGGGGAGAGGCTCCAGAGAGGGGCTTCATCTGTTGGGATATTTGCTTTCCTGCCTACGGCTATGGTTACCAGCTATCCATTCATAGTGCAGGCAGATTTCATGCTTTCATCTTCAAGAGAAACCATACTCTTGGATAACAAGTGGAATTTGGGAATCTTAAACCTCGTACCTTCATGTTTTGTTAATGCTTTTGTGTCTTGCATGAAGTCAGCGAGAGGTACCCCATGGTTTTCTACTGCTCGAGTGCTCGAATTCTTGCCAAAACGAGAATCTCCTTATAAAGAGCTTGAAATGGTGAGGCAGTCTATTAGAACAATGTTGCAAACAGAATGTGTCCTTCCTTGCGAATCATTTTCAGATGAACAATTAGGGATTTTCTGCCAGCCAGCTAAAGCAATAAGGATCTTTCCTGAATTCAGAAAAATTTTGGTTCGCCTCAAGGAACAAGGTGTCCCGTTGAATGGAATTTCTTCTCTTGGGAAGTTTGTCTTACATGCTTCATTGGATTATAAAGAATATGATGAACTTCTTGATTTTATTGGAGTCTCGTCTGTGAGTGAAAATTATGCATGGTATGGTAGATGCCTCCGAGCCTGCAAAATCATGTCAGAAGTTTCCATGGATGTATACATGGAGCTTCTTTTCTTTTTTTCTGAGAGCAGTAGAATCATTCCATCTAGACATCTGAACAATGCACCTCTTCTCAGGTATGTTGCTTTGAATGGGGAGGTGATGTCATGCAGTATTTCCCAGGTCAAAAAGGAAGCAGTAAAGATTCATGTAGTCTTGGAGGCTCGAAAACATGCCTGGATAAATAAATGGAATGTAGAGATGGGATGCCCTGATAATTTCTTTTTTCTTCCCGATGCCACGGTAACTGCCCTTGCAGAAAATGAGAGACGCCATTTTTTGAGGCTGTGGTTGGTTAGGATGGGTGTGATTGTAACTTCTGTTTCTCAGTACTGTTTGGCACTTGTGAAGTTTATAGCAGAAAAGAGGGACCCAAAACTTGCAGTTTCACTCTCTCAGCTTGTTTATCATTCGAAATTGAAGTCTTACTTAGGAATGTATGAGGTTTTCGAAATTTTTAATTCCTTCCCAGTTGTTGATAGATTTGGCAACATACATTCAAGTAGTAAAACTCTTGTGCCTGCTTCTGGCAGCAAATGGAAGAAGCTGTTTGGCTCCGATAATCCATTTGCAGAACAGTCTGGGAACGTAAAAGCTGAAATAGTTGAATCTGAATATGTTGACAAGTATGTTGAATTGGGGGACGTGTATGTTGAAGCCTCTAAATTTTCTGGCGAATCAGGACGGCATAAGAAATTCTTGGACTTTCTTGCATGTCATACTGGTGCTTTAGACTTGCCCCATTTTCCTCCTCTAAATACAGAATTGCGAGTTGCTTCCTCCCAATTAACAAGTGACCAGGCCATTATTTTACTGGATTGGATTCATATTCTGAGAAATAAAGGGTATAAGTTGCCTCCAAGGTTCATTGAAAGCATTCGGAATGGGAGATGGGTAAAAACATACACTGGTTTTAGTTCTCCTACTCATTGTTTGCTTTGCAATGAGACTGAGAAATCTTCTCTGTTGGAGATGGGAGACATCCAACAACTCTTCCCAATGGTTGATGAAGAGTTTTACATGGGTAGAATTACATCATTTGAAGAAGAACTGGAGGTGATTGGGTTCCGGATTGGACCTGAGAAAATATATCAGCTAATTATTGAACTCCTTGAAGAACATGCTTTGTCTTCAGTGGGCAAAGAATGGGCAATTTTTGTCTTGAAATTTATTAGTCATGCAAAGCTGGGCTATCTCCTCAATGAAAACTTCCTGAAAGCTGTAAAAGAAAAGAAATGGCTGAAAACAAATCATGGTTACAACACTCCTGCTGGATCCATTTTTCAGCTTTCTAATGCTGAAGAAATTTTAAGAACTGCAAGTCTTCCTGTCATTGATCAGACATTCTATGATGGCCAGCTTGACTGTTTTATTGATGAACTTAAATTGTTGGGAGTAGTAGTTGATCGAGAAGGTGTTTTTAGATTAATTCTAGACAATTTTCAACTTCCAGAAGATCTTTCTACATTGACTAGGGACAGCATTTTTCTGATACTTGAATGTATCAAGTATTTGGGATCTGCAGCTGCTGCTTTATCAGATAAAATTAGGCACCTGCCCTGGATGAAAACTAATTCTGGCTTTAAATGCCCAACAGAATCCCTTCTTCCCAATCGCAAATGGGGTCACTTGTTGAGTGTTGTTCCGTTACCCATCATTGATGAAACTCATTATGGAAGTGGACTGAAATTGTACAAGGCAGAGTTGAAAGCAATGGGAGTGGCCGTTGAACTTGATGAGGTATTTAAGATTCTTTCTTATCAATTTAAGTTAGCTTTGTCTTCAGGCAGATTAACCAGTGCCTATGTGATCTCAATACTTAATTGTATGAAGTGCATGGGCAAGAAAAAGCCTTCACAGTTGTTCGAGTTGAGAAGTTGCTTGATGGGGGAGAAGTGGTTGAAAACTTCTCATGGCTACAAGTATGCGTCTGGTTCTGTTTTGTTTGATTCCAAATGGGGAACAATAGCAGAGTTTGTCAGTCTTCCTCTCGTTGATGAGGCCTTCTATGGCAATGACATTTATTCATACAAAGATCAACTAAAGATGCTTGGTGTTGTGGTCGATTTTGTTGAAGGAGCTCATTTTGTAGCAAGAGGTTTAAGTATGCCGAAAGAACCGGCTTCTATAACAGCTGATAGTACACTCTTGCTGCTGCAGTGTGTTGGGTCTCTGAGAATGAACTCATCTGGCCTTTTTCTACTTAAGGATTTGGTCGACAAACTTAAGGGAAGCAAATGGTTAAAAACCCACATGGGCTATAGGTCTCCAGCGGAATCCCTGCTATTTGATCCGGAATGGACTTCTGACCTTGAAAAATTTGATGCGCCATTTATCGATGAAAGCTTCTACAAAAATTTCCGTTCTATAGGGAAGGAAGATCTGGAATCTGTGGGTGTCAAAGTTGGTATTGAGGCAGTCTGCATACACATTTCCGAGATTCTCAAGTCGCATACTCGAACTAGTGTGATAATGAGAATATACAAGTTCCTGAAGAAGTTCAAATGGATTCCAAGGTCCAAATGTAGCCTTCAAATATGGATCCCATATCAACCATATCGCAGTTGTGGAAGATGGGTGAATTCTCATGATTGTGTGCTTCACGATGCGGACAATCTTTTTGGCTCACAGTTGTATGCCCTTGACAAGTATTACGAAACTGAACTGTTGTCTTTTCTCAGTGTGTCTTTCAGAGTAGCAGAAGTTCCTTGTCTTGGTAATTATGTGAAGCTATGGAAAAATTGGGTGAGTAGAAGGCATGAAATGACTGAAGCAGAGTGCAACTCCTTCTGGAAGTACATATCAGAAAATTGGAACTCAGTCACAGAGGAGGTTCTTAAAATGAACATAACCACACTCCCCGCCTGCAGTCCTAGTGGGGAGAGTATCCAACTGATGGAGAAGGATGAAATATTTATCCCGGATGATGTGCTGCTCAAAAGGTTGTTCACAGATGCAAGTGGGAAGCCATTGTTTACATGGTATTCACAGTCTGACTTGTCATCTCTCTCTCCAGGTAAACTGTCCGAAATTTATGCTTGCCTTGGAGTTAGAAAACTTTCCGAGTCTGTACAATTCCACTGGAGTTTCAGTTCATCAGTCAATGACAAATTTGAGGTTTTCTCGGAAAATGAGCTAATTGAAAAGGGCTTGATCAAAATTGTTCTGGCTTTCCTTGCTAGTCCTCAGATAAATGTGACAGTAGAAGAAAGGCTCAAGGTCGCAAGAACTCTTCTTGATATTTCAGTAGTTCTGACAGGGGAACAGCTGGAAGTAAGGTACAGCTTACAGAAACCTTCCCTGGAGAGCATGTTGAGTGCCAAGACAAGAAGACTGGTGCTTTGGGATAAAAATTCCAACAGACTCATTGTTCATGCTTCATGCCTAAAACACCCAAGCGACAACATAGAATTTGTCACAGATTTTTCTCGAGCAATCTCAGAAGGGCTGCTAACAAACAGAGCTAATGCTGACAGCCTTTGCAAGATAATCCAGACAGGTTTGGCGTTTGGGTTCAAGGAAGATGCTGTGGACTTCCTGCTGGTGAGAGAAAATTTGGAGTTGTCGACTAAAGACACAGATTTCCTTACTGCTGCATTCCCCCGCTCATCTTCCTCCCTGGAAAAGTGCCAGAAAGAAATCTCTTCCGCCTAATCTCTTTGTATAACACTCCTCTGCTAGAAAACAAACAATAGTTAGATCTTTGTTCCTCTTTTTTTCTTTTAATGTTTTGAGTGCATTGTATTGCAGTTCTTTACTGTTGAGTACACGAGCTATTTGCCTTGTAACCAGTGATTGTTATTTGTTACCGTCGTTTAGCAGAGCTTCTTAACAGTCAAGACTGTTATCATCCATGTTTTATAGCGGTAGCATCCTTTACCTAACTAGCAACTATTGCGTAGTTGAAGTTCTTAGCATTGATTTAACTTGTAATTAAGGAGGTTTAGTTCGTTATTCACTTGGCAAGTACTTCGACATAATTGCTTATCTAAACATGCTTCAGTCTTTTGCAAATGGTTTTTAGTTCCATATCACATTATCAATCTTAGCGGCATTACTGTTCTGAGTCAGTACGGCTCTGGGAACTGGAAGCACTTGGTATCGAGGTTGAGAAATCAAATAGATATCACTTTGTGTAGGTCCAGTAACTTCCCTAAATTCTATCTTTAAATTGAAAGAAGGAAGCGTAACACGAGACCTTTCCAAAGTGTAAATTCTGCTTTCTAAGATGAAAAACAAGTTTCATGTCTACTTTGTTTAGGTAGTTTTCTAGCACAAGAGATCCGGATTTGCATAGACACTTTTCAGTTTTAGCCTCTGCCTTTGCTATACATATACGTATATTATGTAATTTGCTGGCATCTCCTTAATTTCTTTCTTTAATAAAGTGCTTTTTCTATATCAAAAAGATGATTTACTCCATCCATACAGTTAATTGGATGTTTTCCACATCCTAGTCTGTACATCAGCTCAAACCAAAGACTGGCTACTTACGAAAAGCTGAGTCGGAGATATGGCCGTTTATATTCCCTTCACGCTTCAATGTCATCCAACGCAAGTAGAAAGCAGCAGTGTTCCAGCTTTCACTGCTAGATTTTTATGCATGCAGTTAAGAGAAATTAACAAATAATTTTTGAATCTCTTGGGAAGTCATGTAGGCATCCTATTGAAGATGGCAAAATGAATAATAACACCAACAAGATAACCAACAGCCAACACTAGGATTAAACAAAAAGATATTCAATTCACGGTCTTCAACATCCAAAGAAAGTACACATGCTTTGCAGAGTCAAAAATGCTAAAAGGAACAAAACAAATGTCTATCTGAAAGCCTACGTCAGTTCAACAATCCAACCCATCTTGTCCTCGGTAAGCCCCATCTGTAGTCCAGTAAGGGCAGAATATATTTGTTGCGACACAACACCAACTCCATTGTTCCCATAAGACACCCTGCAAGATGAAATCAGAGTCAATAGATTTCTACAGTCAAACCAAAATGACGATCCACTTGTACAATAGGAACTCCAACAGCAGAATCCGAGGTATGGAGCTTTTCATCTTTTACATACTTCTGACAGAAGGGCAAGTGCTTCCCAGGTACTTGTTTTTAATTTTACTCTTTATTCTAAGTTGATAGATATTACACCAGGAAGGTTATTGCATTGGTCTCTGTAGCTTCCTTCCAAGGAGGGGCAATAATGCCCGATCAGATGGTTTTTTTTTTTTTTTTTTTGTTTTTTCGAAAAGAAAAAAGAAGGGACAGAAGAATCAATTATCGCCATTGCTTTTCGTAGCATGATTAAATGACGCCTTCCTCACTGGAACATGAAAGCACGTACACACACCTTTTAAAGATCACCTCATAAAATAAGTGCATCTTTGGTAAGTGAGTTTAAGAGCAAGAATTGACATCTCATGTTTGTTGAATTTCTAAACGAGAAATTTATATTCCCATGCTGATTGGAATTGAATTTCATGCCTAAAAAGAAATCACCCAACCATGTTTGTTGAGCCAACTAGTACCTAATTTAAAAATTGATTTACTTGATGATATCAACCATATTAGACAATTAAGAACTCTCACGTGTATCATGTTCAAGGCCATCCTAGTATAATGAAAAAGTTAATAAATACTAGACCAATTTTATATTAACCCTGCCGGAAAAGCCTATATTATTTAATGCTTACTTCATAATAATGGAGGTTATAATTAAAATTAGACTAGAAAATCAAAGAAATAACAATAGACAATGATAAATTACATAATACAATCCAAGCTGTTCAGTTATCACTAAAACAATAATCGGTTCTTACAGACAGTCATTCAATAAATTCAAGTTGGAGGATGCCCACCCAATGTGAACTTCTCTGTTTTTGAATTCCTCCCTAACGGTGGCTGAATGAAAAAAATAAAAGATAAAAAAAAAAAAAAAGAAATTGGCAGAGCACATAATAAGGCAGACCTTCATCATTTTAACCCAATGTGGGTTTAGATCAGCTCAAAGTCCAACCCTTTTTTCCAAACTAGATTTTCCAGATATACGGAAAGCACAGTCAAAATTATAGATTCTATTCTGAAAATCTCAAAGTCAGATGGAATTAAATCTATACTAGAGATCACAAAGTAGGATGGAATTACATTCCAATTCCAGATTCTTGCAAACCATAAAAACTAAAGCATCCCCCAGGCACTGATTACGATAACTGCATTTAAAACTGTAGTTAACCGTATCTTTGAGCTTGGTCCTTATCAATGTATAGCTAATTCCACTTGCCAACAGCAGTAGAATAGCACTTTAGCTTTAGCTTTACCTATTGGCCCTTTTGTTTATCTTGTTTTCCATGTGTCTGTTTTGTTTTGTTTTGTTTTGTTTAAGAGAGGGGATGTATGAAAATTCAAAGCATTTCTTGGAAACATAAAACCAATAATGAAAATCCAGAATAATACACTTTTAACCTTTTATCAAGATAAGTTATGCTGCCGACAGGTGATAAAACAACAGCTGTTCCCGTACAAAACACTTCATCAGCATCAAGTAATTCCTCCACAGCTACAGGTCGTTCCTCAACCTACAACATCATCATATCAGCATATGAGAAATTGACTGAACAAGTCATTTGCACACCAACGCTCCAGGAGATGAGATATAACTTTAGGAACTAAAGACAAAAATCACTGACCCATGACCAAGAGAGAGAGACATACCACTGAGTCCAAACCCTATATCAAGTTAAGAAATGTCAGATCATCCATGGGTTTGAGCTCCTATTTCTGTCACAGGCCTATTTTAGTCCCTAAATGTTTAGACACCACACCCACATAGGTAGCTCAGCTGGGACTTGGTGACTTAAGAAGTGAGAGTTCTCTAGTTTCATTACCTGGCTTTTAGGCCTCTGCAGACTACTACGTTTTATCCATTCATGCAAAGTACAGCTGGGGTTGCCCCTCACCACCACAATTGGAGAGAGTGTGCATGTGAGAGAGAGAGGAGGACAAGAAAGGCTTCAAATTATTCACATGTATATCATGTATCAGCTCTTCCACGTGTGCTATTATAGTGTAACAGATTTTTTTCTTTTTTTATTATTATTTTTTTAATCTGAAGGCGCACACAGTTACTTATACAAGTGAAAAGGGAAGAAAATTGATCAGAGTAAAGTTGAAACCAGAAGAAAAAAACTGGACTGCTAACGGCCTTCTATGGCCCGAGGCACTGACAAATAAGGCCACATGCCAGTTGGAACATAAAAACATCTCCAGAAGCTTCTTTAAACAAATTCCCTAAAATATATTAAAAAATATTACCTCCCTATTTTACAGCTTCCTTATTCAATTGACTTTCCAGCAGCTTCCCTAAACCATCCCCTCTTCTATTAAAATATTAATTCTTAAAACTTTCTTTGTTATTTTTATTTTCAAAAAGTTTTCTTCCAATGCAATTACAAACTTTATTTAAATGAAAAATGAAAAGAAAATTAAAATAATAGTTTAGGGAGCTAGAGTGATCCTTAAATATAGATATTCATCTTGATTGATTCCAACTTAAGAAAGCATACAGGGAATCTACAACCAAAAATGATCATTCCCTTCCATATAACAGGAAATTCCTCATAGTAAAGAAGCAGTTGGAGATCCTTAAACCGTTGTTCCATAAACTAGTAACACAGAAATAGTTAGCAACAGCAATTTTTCAAGCAGGAATAGTGCAATGGATAAATGTAAGTCCGATAATGAAGAAATCCAAGTTGCATCATTTCTAATATCACCTATCTACCAATAATTCAAGGCTGTCCATAAGTACCTGGAATCCTTGGCTTCGAGCAACATCAATTATACTCTTTCGTGTAATGCCAGGTAAGATGGTCCCTTTTATATCAGGGGTAAAGATGAAATTACCCTAGGAGACAGAATAATTTTTAAAATTAAAGTCTCACTTTAGAATAGAAAAATAATTACAGTTAAAAGACCATAATTGCACAGTAAATCTCTAGGAGACAGAATAATTTTTAAAATTAAAGTCTCACTTTAGAATAGAAAAATAATTACAGTTAAAAGAACATAATTGCACAGTAAAGCTCATGTGCTATTCTAACAAACTTTAAATTCAGTCCAATTATGTCCAAAAAAAAAAATCAAATATGTGATTAAAACTGTGCTATTGTGGTATCATAAAACCATTTACCTCCATCTTTCACCCAAGATCAAGCATCAAATTTTTGTATAACCACATTGACAAGACACTTAAAAAGAAAAAGATTTAGGTGGGTCTTAAAACCTTGAACTACAGTAAATGGAAAAGGTGGTTCACACCTGTTTGTTTGCATGTAAAAACTTATTTCTTAGCAAAATTTCTTATAAGAGAATATAACCAGCCTTACTCAGAAGAACAATCAAGATAAACACCTTATTCCTGTAGCTTGCTCAAGTTCTTTTTTTCCCCCTTTTGATAAGTTAGCTTGTTCAAGTATTTGGGAGCACTGCATTTCTAATTTAGAGACAATGATCTTAAAAGTGGAATCAATGCAATAATAACAACATATATTTCAGATATGCATCTAAAACTTGGCTCACAGATGAAATTAGAAATGGCACAGATGAAAAGTTGGAAGTCAGGCAGATGAAAGTAGAAATGGCATTGATGAAAACTTGGAAGTCGGGTTCGACTTAGCTCGAGTTGCAGTAGACTTTTGATGGCTACTCGTTTACACATGCAATGACGATGGTGTAGTAATTTTTTTAGTGGCAGTGGTGATACTGTTCATGGGATGCAGCAGTGGACTGTTACAGGATGATGTTAACTGGAGGAGGTATAATGTTTACATATAAAAATGTTCAAATTTTATACATAAAATGAGAATCGTATGCATAGTTATCTAGTTGACTATTTTATTTCTAAACTTTTGTTAGATAATGTCCAACTAAATGCATCAAACACACTCATATCCTCATCCAAGTATCCAGTGATTGAAACAAGAACTGTACAAATTTTAGAAGATTCCATATAACATGATAGCCCCAAACGAATGGAAAGATATTCAATATTTAGAATAAAGTATATAAAGCTATCAGAGAAAAGCTAAATCCATAATCAATTTACCTTAACAACAAAAACATTACAAGAGGAAACCTCCTCCAGATATTTCTTGTGAACACAATCAAGGTACAGAACATCTGTATAGCCTTTAGCTTTCGCAGCAGTCTGTGCCTTTAGTACCTACAAAGCATTATCAGAAAGATGAAAAAAGATAAGTTACCAACTCACAATATAGTCCAAAAGTTCTTCCTTGATATAATTGTTAACTCAGCTTCTTTTACCTGTATTACACTCAATATTCTATGGAGTTTAGCATGATGCAGGCCAAAAAAGCAGCGCCTGACGGGTTACTTCTAGGAGTGGAAACAAGCCGAATCGAACTAAACTTTAACTTGTTCAAGCTTTGAACCGAGCACGA
Organism: Pouteria glomerata; assembly: GCA_035590655.1. Taxonomy (NCBI): domain Eukaryota; kingdom Viridiplantae; phylum Streptophyta; class Magnoliopsida; order Ericales; family Sapotaceae; genus Pouteria; species Pouteria glomerata. The sequence goes on from JAVXUM010000023.1 coordinate 28,002,411, forward strand.
GCTTTTATATAAGCTCGAGCTCGACTCAATAAAAAAAAATTTAAGCTTGAGCTCGGATTGTGAATAACTCGATTAAACCAAAATAACATAGTTTTAGTTTGAAATATAATAAATAAAATACTATAAAAAAATATATAATAAAAATATTATTAAAAATATATATATATTTTATCGAACCTGTTCGTGAGCTTTTGAGCCAAGCTTTTCTAGATTCGAGCTTGACCTCGAGCTCGAATCTAAACGAAGCCACAAATCAAGCTCGATTCAAGATCGTTTTAATCATGAACCAAGCTCGAACCGAGCTCAAATAGTTCATGAATAGCTCGATTCGTTTTCACCTCTAGTTACTTCCCAAGCTAAAGCATAATAGTTTAGGCCAATTTTACCTAAAACGGGAATTGTTTCGGTATATAAAACTTAAACAAGAATGCAGTACACTTGCATTCTAAAATGCAATACAACGGGAGTTGGGCTTCTCATAGAGTCATGATACATATTATTAAATGTTTTGATATATAAACTAACTTATTTTCAAAAATTATTAATCAAGAAATAGAATGGTATGAAAACTCTTGAAACCAAGTGCACTTTATGTTTGATACAAATCTTTACTCATTCTTTTTTTTTTTAATTGATTATTGTCACACAATTTGTTATCAATTCAGTTTTGGATTAATTGCATTTACACCCCCTGTACCTAGGCTCATTGTTATTTTTACCTACTCAGTTTCATAAATATGCACTAATACCCTTGTACTGTACATAAAAAAGCAACAATGAGCGAATCTGTCTAATTTAACAATACGTACGATACACGTGTGTACAAGATGCAAGTGTTCAAAATAAAAAATAAAAAGACCAAAATGCCCTTAACGAAGACCCTGAACTGTTCTCATACTTCTCTCTTCTCAGAACCGATCATCTTCCATCCAAGGCCAAAGCTTTTAATGGCGGTGCCGCATGAAATCAGGAGTTCCTTCACCGCTAGAGTTTCTCGACGCAATGGCAAGGAAAGATAGACTTCTTGTTATTGTTCGAACATGGTACTTGTTAATGTTTGACGAAGAAGAAGAAGAGCCATAGAAGAAACAGGCGAGGTTGAGGCGTAGTCTCTCTCTCTCTCTCTCTCTTCTCTATGGTCAATCCCTCTCACAAAGAACAAGAAGAAAAAGCTGCCACACAAACGGACCATGACAGAGAAGACAGATTGGCACGAACCATCACAACTCTCTCTCTCTCTCTCTCTAGGTCTCAGCAAACCCATATATATATACACGGATCATCACATATCTAGCTGTGATGTTGATTTAAGATATATACATATACACAGATGATTTGGATTTTGACATTTTTGTGCATATATATATGCAGACGATTTTGGAGATGATTTGGAGAAGAATTGGAGATGATTTTGGGTTTGGGAGATGATTTGAAGATGATTTTGGGTTTAGGAGATATTTTTGGAGATGATTATGCATTTGGTGTTCGTCAATGGTGAAGTGTTTGTTTCAAGTGGAGAGGAGAGAAGGGACCAAACACAGACTATTGATCTAAGGGAATGAGTATGGGAGATGATTTTGGGTTTGGGAGATGATTTTTGGATATGGTTTTGGGTTTGGTGTTCATCAATGGTGAAGTGTTTGTTTCAACTAGAGAGGAGAGAAGAGGCCAAACACAGGTTGTTGATGCAAGGGAATGAGTGGAGGGTAATTTTGTCTTTTTACACATTAATGTGACACCGTCACCTTTTGCACTTTTATATATAGTACGGAGAGTATTAGTACACATTTATACAGTTGAGGAGTAAAAGTGAAAATAAACCTAAGTAGAGGGGGTGTAAAAATAATTAACCCTTCAGTTTTTTCACAAGTTTTTTGAATGAAAATATAACAGGCACAATATTTTCAGTTCATCAAATTTAGCATACTGAAACGGAAGTGTACCACGTTTTGGAACGTGTGTACAAAATGATAATTGTAGGGGTAGTAGTGATTTCTAGAACTCTCAAGTATTAGTATAACTAAGTGTGCACAAGAACAAACAGGGAATAAACACTTATAACAAGACTTTAACCAAGGACCTCCTGAAACCCAAGCTTTGAAACAATGTTATATCACCAATTGCCCGAATCTTAAACTGTTAGGAAATGGGCCCAATAATTTATATCAATGATATAGGACAATGAAAATTAAAGCAAAGAGAAAAGAGAATAAGCAAGAGAGAAATAGAGAGAGAAGAAAAAGATTAGAAGAGAGAAGAAGAGGAGGAAGGGGAAGGAGAACAAGCCACACAGGTTTCAATTCAATATTTTTGTATTCATCGAGAATCTCCTAATTTAATAAAATTAAAGCCTTTATATAGGCTAAAATTGAATCAAAACAAAATCCCATAAATAAAACATACTAAAAATAAAATCCTAATATAGGGAACAAAATAAAAATTAATCTTAAGAATAAAATAAAATCTAATCATAATGATATGGAATAAAATAAAATCCTAATAAAATAATTTTTTAATATTCTGCTTCCATATTGCATCAATCAAGCTATTTCAACACTTACACTTGGCGACGAACCAAGATCAAGAACAATTGAAATAAGCCTACAGTTAGGTTGGAATTCCCAAAGAATAAAAGGCATATATCACTTACCGAAAACTGATGGGGTAAATAAAGAGCTAGGAAAATTAAAAGTATTTGTTTAAAATTATATTCTAAAGCATTGGCCCACACAACCAAAATATAACTAAAGCTATCTTATAACAGAAAAATTAAGCATACACGGTAACAAACCAATGCATCAATAAACACACACAAGAAGCATAGCTCACCGAAGCATAGTTCCCTATAGTCTTTACACCTCCGGTACCACCAGGGGCTGCTCGATGCACTTCAGTCTCAATAACCAAATTTATTGGTGCAATGCCTTCCTGGAATTAGATAATATATACAAACATTAAAAGATTTCTAAGTAAAACACGTGCCAGAACAATGTGAAATATATATATATATATCAAAGGAAACGAGACACCAAAAAAGTACCAAAAGGAAGTAATTTAACATCTCAGAAGGCCAAAAATAAACAGGTATGAACATCAAAGCACCAAAAGTGAGGTGCAAGAACTCGTGCAAATGGCTAACAGGTTAAATCCATCATCATTAGCAAATATGATCACTTCTCGCATGTGAGAACACTGAAATAATTCGAGATCAGTCCTATAGGTACTAAGCAACAAAACACGGTAATATTCTTTTCCTTTTCTTTCCTTTTTGTTTCAAGTGCAACGTTCATAAACTTGACAGAACCATGATGACCCTTTGTAGCCCACTAGTAAGTACCCAAAGAAGCTTCCAAGTATGTCACCACAATGCTGGCAATAATAATCCTACACCATAAAAACTCTTTGTATATAAACATTTATGCCATCACCCAAAATGAGAATGCAATGCTGCTTCAGAAAAACCATTCGGGGTGACAGGAGCCCATGTTTTGTGACATCAATCATTAAAATCTTTCCAAGATGAGGAAACCAAAGAATTCTATCTAAGATGGAGTTCTAGGCCCCTAAAATTGAAAATAGGACCTCGCATCAAATCATTTGCATATGTGATATAACTTGTTTGATGGAGAGCATCATCATTTGAACAGCTTAAACCATCCAACAAATAACACATTTGAAGAATAAATTTCATTGAAAACATAAATTTATGGTAAATAATAAATGAGAACACATCATTAAATCAGAATGTGTGTCATTTAGCTCCACCGTCTAAGAAGTCAATAAACGAGTGACAAACAGGTAAGTAAAGAAACTTCCTTTGAAAATGCAACCTGCACTCAACTGAAAAAAGGCATGTAACAGAAAAGCAGTAAACCTTGAAATAGTTTCCAACGGGTGAAACATAAATCAGAAAGGTGTACTCGGGTGCCGGTGCTAAACCAAGGACAGCTCCACTCCCTATAAGCAATGGCCTTATATAGAGGGAACCTTTACCAGAAGGGGGAATCTGAAATATGCCAAATAACTTATTAGTCGAGCAAATAATTACCAACAAAATTTCAAGCAGCAAGGTTGAATTTGCAAAGTACCCATCGTTTATTTGCTAAAACAGTGGCTACTACAGCATCCACAAACTGTTCAACTGTTGGTGCTGGCATGCACATTCGTTCAGCACCCATCCTCAACCGCAAAGCATTTTCCTCAGGACGAAAGAGTAAAATATTACCATTTTCTTTCCGGTAAGCTTTCAAACCTTCAAATAATCCCTATGCACAAATGGCAAAGGAGAAAGAGTAGCTAAAAATTACAGCAGATGCAACCAAAACAATAGCCAAGTTAATTAATAAAGTTACCGCAAAGGAAGTTTACAAGGAACAGTGGCATTCCAACAGCATATGATGCTTCATAGAATTAGTAAACCAAGAATTCTAGGAGATTGACATAATAAAATTCAAAGCAATGACGGAAGCAATAACAGCATAACATGAAGTAATGTAAAATTTGATCAAAATTCTAGCCAAGATTCTGACACTGAAGTCCTTTATCCTGGTCATGCATACACATAACAAGATAAAAACCAGGAAACTAGCTAACTCAAGAATTTCAATTGCAGTGCGTGTGTCATCAATAAAATACATTGCCACAATGCTTTGTTTCAGTAATCTTAATAGAAAAACTGTTTGCATTACATTTTTCATCAAATTTTTCAACCAAAAATTAAAAAGAAAAGGTGAGTTTTAATCTGACCCTCTTTCCATGAGAAATCAAAGAATTGCCACTTTTTTAACCAGATAGCAGATGATGAGAACTGCCATTGAAGAATCTACCAAAGAAGCATTACAGAAATAAGAACTGGAGTTTATTTTTCCATAAAACTTGAGAGGAAGAGAAACAAGACATCGTATAAACACGGATGGCATTCACCAGAATCATAAAACAAGGAGACTGACAAGACAAACCATACCCATGCAATATAAATTCATACCATTATTGGAATTCAAATTTTCACTTTCAAAAACAATCAAAGTGGGTGTGCATGGAAACTTTCACTCCTTATAACATTAACATACAATCAATGTTGGGAAAAAAAAAATGTAACAATAAATAAAATAATATAGTGAACCCAAAAGGAATATCAACTCACTGGAAGAGATTGTATTACCCACAAAAAAAAAAAAGAAAAAAAATCACCAGGAAATCCCACAAAGTGAGTCAAACAGATGCAAAATGGGAAACAAAGCCCATGAGCAGTGAACAACAAACAGAAGGAAAGTCTATACAATGAGAACATTTTAAATTACTTTTTATACCATAAAAGAGCACAGGATGACAGTACCATATAAAGGTTTTAAGGAACCAACCTGCCCATAATTTAATACCCCAGCAGATGGGCTCAATTCAAGGTTCCCAAAACGCTGTAATTCACCTTTAGAAAAGCTTTGCCCTCGTGTACATTTCATGATATACATATAATCCGTTGCCATAAATGAAAATCCAAGGTTGTCCCAGTCTATGTCAGCTAATTCATTCGAAACATCACTGTCATAAATAAATTAAAAAAAAAAAAAAAAGTAGTCAACTAGTGAATATAAGAAATCGGCAAGCTAACATGGAAATAATAAAACAATTGGAAACTAGGGACATTAAAAAATAAGGAGAACTTAAAAGAGGCACCAATCTATTAGTGTCCAATGAGTTATTAATATCATACTTCTCATGGTTCTTGCAGTCAAACTACATAGAAAATCACTTGATGACTCGAAGAAATTTTTGTTTTGTATGTGATGCACAAAACGAGTATTAAAAAATATGAAAAGGACATGCTAACAGCTTAACAGGCTATTTAAACGTAGGCCTATCAAAAGTTACCAAGATGAAAACCCAACCAACAATTGATAAAATACAATACAAGTGGTCAATGATAAGATGGGTATGCCATGCAAAAATCAAAATATCAGTTTTTAGGGTATGGAAATGTTTGGAAACAAAAACTAAGTCTTTGTTTGGTTTGGATAGATGAAATAAGAGAAATGGAGAGAAAATAATTCGTATCCCCTTTAACATTTCTCTTTTATTTCATCCCCAAATGATAAATCCAAAAACCAAACAAGAGAGGAAAACAAATTATATTCTTTTCTATTTCCCTTCTCTCCAAACCAACAAAGGATAAATCTTATATTAATTCTTTTACAAACTCCATAATTAAATAACTAAATCTGTTTAAGGTCTACAAATCTCTTTACATAAAGATAGTCAGAGCAATATTATTATGCATAAACATACAAAATTTCAAATGTGTAAAATTCCAACAAACAAAATAAGGGTATGCAAAATGAATAACAATAAAAAGATATTCAGAGTAACCATAGGACAAATGGTATCAAAAGTGTGGTAGTTTGGTTGAGCAATTATGGTTAGTTTTTAATTTTTATTTTTAACAAGACTAAAAACAAGGTCTAATAAATTCAACAAGTATAGAAAAACTCAAACAAAAGGCCTCAAGCTTCGAGGGTTAATTGGGGAAAGGGTTCACCATTGAAATATAAAACCTAAGAAAATATTAAATTCCACTAGCAATAGGGATGGAGAGGAAAAGTAACAGCGGTAGCAGTTATATAAGAAATTTTGTTTAAAATAATAAAGAGAGAGAACAAATGATTTAATCGTGTCCATTTTCCCTTCACCTCTATATCTCATTCTCTCATTTCTACTTGCTCAAACTTATTAGTAAATTCAGATTTTCTTCATTCTCAAATCTTTCCATTTAATCCAAAAAAAAAAACAACTGGATTAAATTCCACTAGCAACAGTGGTGAAGGAAAAGCAACAATGGTAGTATTTATATAAGAAAATGTATTTACAATAATAAAGAAAGAAAACAAATGATTTAATCGTGTCTTTTCTCCTTTCACCTCTATATCTCATTCTCTCCTTTCTACTCTCTTATTAGTAAATTCAGATTTTCTTTATTCTTAAATCTTTTCTTTTCGTCCAAAAAAAGTAAATAGAAATAACTCGTGTTATCCTAGTAGCTTAGAAGCATCTCCTTGTTTTGTAATGTTTCACAGTGTTTTGGGGGTAATAACAATGGAATTCCAGTTTCTACTAATGTTTCATGTTAGTTTCACGAGATATAAATGGTTTCGTCCCTTACAAAAATTGGATATGTTCATCATAGAAGCCATGGGAACACAATCCATATAATATGACATTGCTTGTCAGTATCTAATTTTTGCACAAATTAATAAATAATTCTGATTTTGCAAACACATTTTTGAACATCAATCAACTCAACTCAACATTTTCCCAACTAAATAAGGTTTATTACATGGATTCTTTTTCTTCATTTTGCTTGATTAAGCGATGTTATATCACAACAAGACATGTCTTTCTTTAGTATTTCTACTCACATTACTTTTAGTCTATCTGCCCCCTTGCAGAATCCACAATTTTCACGCTGACATCACCGTTCCTAATTAATGCATCTACTGATTGATATTACATGCGATAAAACCGCTTCACCAATTTTACCACAATTTATCTTCAATCAGTGCTACCTTTGCTATCTCACTATTCCAATCTTTCCTAATTGGGGATGGGAATTTAACTCAAAAACCTGATAACCCACTTCACCATGACCCAACAGGAAAAGTATGGATTTAAATAATAAAAGCCAAATCATGCATGAGAAAAGTAATAAAAACCCAATGCGCGTATGGGACGGGTTAGGGTTAAGGATTTGGTCATCCCAACCACCTGATTAAATAATAAAATATCTTTAATATCATTTATATTATAATAATACACAAGCAATGCACATTAATGACAAAAAAAAATACAAATTCCAATAATATATGTTTATCATATGTTTTATATTCATATAATTTGTATTTTTTTATTTATTCGCCTAAGCAGGTTCAACTCGCTAAACCTAATTAATGAGCTGGGAGCGTATGGCATGGAGGACGAGTTTTCCTAATAGGGTTGGGATACGGTTTAGCTAAACGCTCCCCAAACCAGCCCCATTGCCATCCCTATGAATCCTAATCCTATCATATAGTTACTTATTTTACCATCTATTCACCATAGCATTCTCATCCCAGCCACGTTCTAAATTCAATCCAAGATGCCAAATATGTAGCGATTTATCACTTCCGCTAACGACAAGAAAAAAATTACAACGAAAACAGTACAGAAATAATTCTTCTTGATGAGAATTTCGGGTTTAAATTTCAAGGCACAAC
>JAVXUM010000023.1:28014301-28033647 GCA_035590655.1 Pouteria glomerata
GTTAACAGGTAATTAGCGGATACCTTATGGGTACCGGGTATCCTATAAGTATAAACGGGTACCAGGTACCCTATAGGCAAACCCGTCTCAAACCTGCACGGATATTAAAATTAAATCTCAAACCCGTCCTAATCCCATTACAGTATTTCTCAACAGATTTTTAACCCGAGTACCCTCGTATATTCGTCCCATTGACATTCCTAGAAAATGTTAAAGCAAATGCATTTTTAAATTACTTCATAATCAAATTACATCATGTTAATTTTAAATTAATCAATTTATTTATATTATTATATCAATTTTAAATTAGCATACTCAAGTTACCGTATTCATCCTGGATTTGAGTTGTATTCACAAGTCCGTGACTAACATTGTCAATTTAAGGCTCCATTTGGTTGAGTGAAAAGTGAGAGAGAGAGAAAAGGAAGAGAAGTTGGAAGGAAAAATAATTTTTCATTTGTTTGGTTGAATAAAAAAGTGAGTGAAAAGGGCAATATGAGAGAAGTTGAGAGCAAAAAGTAGACGAATCACACGGGATTTCTTTTACTTCCATTTTTGGGAGAAAAATATGAAGGAAGATGAGGGAGAAAGATGGAAAAAAGAGATGATAAAAGGGAGAATAGGATAAAGGCGTCCAATCAAATTTTCTTTTAATATTTTTTTCATTAATTTTTAGTTATAATATATACATAAATACAATTTCCACTGGCTACCAGTCAGTCCAACAAAACAACATCAAGGAAAAACACAATTCCTTCCTCAAAGAAAGATAAAATGGAGAAAGATAGACTTCCTCCCCTCCCAAAGATGGAAATTGAACCATACTGTAAAATTGTAGCATGAATCAGCCATTCTCATTCCCCAGTTGTGGTACCCCAAAAGAAATACCAATGGCATAATAATTTCCATTCACCAGCATAGTTACCAAGCAGTTTAGATAACAAGGTTGACAACCCCAAGAAAAAACCACCTGCCTCACAAACGCTAACCAACTCCTATGAATCTAGACTACAATATACTGCCTTAGGTGACTCTCCACACCAGTAAAAAGCCTATAATAGGACAGAATGTACAGGTGAAATAGAAATCACCCCAAACCATTTCATATACACGTCTGAGCTGCCAGGTAAAAAATTAACCAGCCATAGCAAAAAAACCCCTGCAAGTCTTTGTTCTGTGCTGCAGCTGAGGGGCACATCTACTAGAAAACTATAAATTCACAAAGCCAGCCAGTAGTTTTCAATAAGAGGGGCAACCAAACAGAGGATGCAAGCAAAGGAAAGACACTTTTTATAAGCAACGGTAGCAAATACCAGGTAGAGGGAGCACCCCCATAGACCATATAAAGCAAATTACATCTTCTGTTTTGACCTTGTCCTTCTATCAACTGTCTGCTTTGCCCTTCTATCAACTGTCTGCTTTGCCTTCCCATTTCCATTTGATTTGGAGTTGCCATGATCTTCAAGCTGTTCTTCACTCTCCTTTGAAACAACTTCTTTTTGGTACTACAAAGAGAGCACACATAAGAATTCTTAGATAATGTTAAAGCAAAAAAGAATAAGATAAGATGAAGAAATAGAAGATACAAGACCAAGAAAGCAGCAGCAGCAGCAGCCATAGATCAATGTCAAAACAACACATGAAACAACAATTTACTGAAGAATTAATGACTATATTTGCCAGCCACTGGCCAATACAATTATTAGAAAATGGCCTTAAAAGGAAACAATTGTGTGAGAAAGACATTTGACTAAATCCCGTGAAACAAATTCATAGAAGTTCATGTATGGTAACAGTTAAATTATATGCAATTCTACAGACTAAGATATGAGCTGAAGAAGTAGCACAAGATCACAAACAGCTTACAGAGATGGGAAGACATTTTTTACATGCTGAAAAGAATAGCCTCATATGGTTTCTGCTACGGCACTGAAGTGAACCAACTTTTTGTCTGGCAACTAAGAAAATAAAAGTGAAACAAACGAAAATGACTTTAGATTTGAGAGCAACCCTTCTCTCCCAAATGAGAACAATTCTCAAAATGAAATTTCTTTTCCATAATATTTTTCTTACAATACTCCGTATTTATAGACTTATTACAACAATTTAACTAACTAACTAACAATGACCCTAACTAACTAGTTTTGGGATCCTAACCAACTAATTTACCAACTAATTTGAGTTCATAACAGGCACACAGCAGACACCACAAGCTCTCGCATTAGGCATGCTCAAAAAATAATCATAAATAGGGCCCATCAAACTATTCATTCACGGTTAGTAATGATTTCCAGTATGTTATAAGCATATGGAGTGATCATTACATACCATCAGATTAAAAATAAAAGATACTTAAATTTGTGCTGAAAGGAAATGTTAAGCTTCTCTTGTAACATCTTCATAAACTTTTCCTATTAAACTTTACCCAACTTCCTCTTGCTGATACTAGCAAACAGAGACTTGTAAGACTTATGTTTGAACAACTTGAGATCCATATGAAGGACAGGAAAATAAAACCATCCAGAAGAACATAATACAAGAAAGTGAATCAACATTTAGAATGTGTCAACAAGTCATACAAAATCATTTATTGAGTATCAACTGAAAGAAGGTACCAGAAATTATTCTGAAGTTATTTCTTACCTCACCGTCCTCAATACCTCTACCACTATCCCCCGAGGTTACTTCTCGAATAGTAATGATCTTATCTATGTACACTGTCGTCTCCTCAGTACCTCCCAGAGTTTGTTTCAGTGGCATTGATGCATGTTCATCTTCCAGTGTACATTGTTGAGTTGATAACACACTAACAACAAATAGACAAATTGTAAAAAACAAACTACAGAAGGGGGAAAAAAAAGTAGAAAGTAAAACTAAACTGATTGCTTAAGTCATCATGACTCCATAACCATAGAAATACAATTGCTAAGTAAGAGCACGCAAGGAGTTGGACAATACCAGGGTCTAGTGGTCTCTTCTGATACTGTTACATCAACATTCTTTTGCTGCTTCCTTTTCTTGTTACTCTGTGTGTGCTCCAGCAGTGTATCAGCACATCGTTTAAGCCATGAAAAAGGAGCAGAGGCAGGAGAAGAAGGAATATCTGAACCCTTTTTAGAAGACAGATCAAGTCCAACATCGTGTATTGTGTTATTGGAATCCAAATTAGCATCTTGTACAGCAGTCTGCTGCTTCAAAAATCTTCTTTCAGAAACCTTTCTTCTGCTAGACCGTAAATTGGATTCTTGAATCTCAGATACATTTATGCGATCCGGAGCAACTTTCAAATCCTCCAACTTCTTCATCTGTTCAATCTGGGCAAGAATTTCTTCTCTATCCACATGCAATAGTTCCCTCTGTTTCTCCAACTTCTGCCTTTGCAACTTAAGTTCTTCAATGGAATTGTTCAACTCTGCCCATTCCTTGTCCCTTTGTTCCCGATCTAAGTTGATCTCTCTCCTCTCAGCATCAAGCTTTTGCATTTCTATGTTAACTTGTTCCATTTCCTTTGTAACTATTTCACGAAGAGAATCAATATTCTGAAGTTCTTTCACCTTTTCTTCCTCAAAGGCCTTCTCTCTTTCCCTAAGATAACTTTCAATTTCTTCACGCCTATTATTAATATAGTTCTCCAGCTCCTTCTTTTGCATCTCAATATCCAACAAGAAGTCTGAACGTTCTTTCTGAATCTTGCTGAACCACTCTGAACGCTCATGCTCAATATCAATCATGAAAGCTTCCCGATCACGAGAAAGTGACTCCACATCACGTTTATACTGATCCCACATTGTATCTTTCTCTAATTTAAGGCAATCGCGTTCATCCTTGAGGAACTTAGAAATGGCTCGTCTCTCCTCAGCAACGCGCTCTTCTTCCTTATGTAGTTCTACTCTTTTCTCATCAATCAATTCCCACTCTGTTTCAAACTTTGCCTTCTCAGCAGTCAACTCATCTGCCTGAGACTCAAGTTCCAGCTTCTGAGCTCTAATGGCATCAATCTCTTCTTTAAGTCTTATTTCTAAAACCATTAGTTCATTCGTTTCATTTTTCATGGCCTCCATTTTCTCCTTTGTGTGATCAACTTGTTTCTTTCTGTCTTCCAGTAAATTCATAGACTTCTGAAGATCGAGTTTCAAGTTGTGGACCTCTTCTTTTTCCTTCTGCAGAAGGGTTTTTGTTTGTTCAACCTCACCTTCGGTTTCCACGAGAATTCTCTCTTTCTCATCAAGTAAATTTGTTCTCTCTATCAAATCCTTCTCCTTATCTGCCAGTGCCCTTGATTGAACCCCCAACTCATGTTCTTTTTCCAAGATTAGGCCCTCCCTTTGACTAAGGTCCACATCCCTCAGTTCCCAAGCACGTCTCTTGGCCTCCATTTCCTCCTCCACCAATCTGCCCTTCATCTCCAACTCTGCCTCAAATTCAATCTTTCTTGCCTTCAGAGAAGCTTCGTGATTAGCCATAACTTGCTGGATTCCATCCTACATTGTTCACCAAGAAGCAAGAGTAGATGAGAATTGAAATCACAACTAAACTCGTGCAATTTTACCAATAGCAACTGTGATAAAATATTGAACAATGCTGTAGCAACATGGTAAGAATATCAGCACAATTGGCATTAAGGTTCCATTTATAAATTTTCAACCACCCTGAAGGAAATTGACAGTGAAGGCAAAGACAAACTCACTGATTCCTTGCTGGCAAGTTTCTCCTGCAGAATAAGTAGCTCTTTTTCTCTCTTCTTCAGCTCGCATTCCCTTCCGGTAATAGTCTGTGAAGACACAAAAGAATTCGTGAAACAAAGTAGCAATTAAGTAAAATTTATTTACACTTATTAAAAAAGGTAAAAGAAATAGAAAAACAAATCAAATTAATATATATACCTCCTCCCTTATTGACAAAGAAGCAACATTTAGCTCCAGCTTGCTTCTCTCCTCATTTACAGCTCTACGTTCCTTCTCAACTTTTTCTTTTGAAGTCTCAAGCTCTTTCTCAAGTCGATTTAATTCCTGAGTTCTATTGAAAATATAGTCCTCCCTTTGATTCAGCAATGCTTGGCCATCAAGTAATCTCTCCTGTGATTGTTGCAGAGTTTTCTGTGTTTCGCTTAAAGATTGCCTTTCAAGAATGACCTCTCTCTCTTTAGCATCACATCTAAACCATAAAGAGCACAAATAAATTCAGTTGTTCTAAAAACCAATGCCTCACATATTTATTTTATAGACAAACACACAACTAACACATCGAGATAAGTAGATAATGGAGGAATTCAATAGTTTTCAAAATCATATTGCAATTGAAATCAGAAAATGTTGCAATCAAATCCCTGACACATGCAGGTTGAAATAGACCAAGGCTACAACAATGATTAATAGTGAACACTGGACAATCAAATGGAGAATTAACTTATTATAGAGGTGTGCGACTTCAACCATATACTAGTGATGGAAGTGATCAATCTATAATTATAACTCAAAGAATCAGAAGTTAGAAAATTCCTCTATGTACAAATTGTTTATTCCCCACATTTCTATAGATTATATATTCACTTGCGCAATTTTCCTGATTGCCTCTACCAAAACAGCTTAGATGTAGGATACCTATCCAAAAGTTTTACAATGCAATCATGGATAATTGAATCATCCAAGATTAGATATTTGCTAATTCTTTGTGCAACTCACTATAGGCCTAGAAAACAAAGAGAGATGTATGTAATTTAACAGCCATAAGTCAACTATTGCGGATGTTTTGACGAATGATTCTAGGATAAGATTTAATCTGCACAGGACTAGTTGGTCTACCTTGTGGGAAAAAAAGGACATGTTTAACCATTTAGCTATGGATGCTTAGGGGGGTCATCACGCATGGTGAATGACCAAATCCTAATTGAAATGAAATCCTTATGACAAATCAATGCAATTTAGAAAGAAGTAATTTCTATATTCACGGATTTTCTTGTACTTTTTTTTTATCTTTTAATTATCATACATTATGTATTTTACTTTCGTCTATTTGCAATTGAAATGCAGCATCTTCAAATTTTAGGCCTATTTTCCAATATTCTTGGGCAATAGGCCCTAACCATATTGACATTCCAATCAAAACATGAAAAATAATTGACATATCTTAACTGCTATCACAATGATCATGAAGGCAAAGAAAGCTACTTAAAGACATACTCAGACTTGAATGACATGATACGTCTCCTAAGATCATCTTCACGTGCTTCCACTTCATGCAACTTTCTTTCAGCAGCACGGTGATGACGGCTGGCTTCTGCTTCCAAGGCCTCAGCTGCATGCAGCTTTGCCTCAGCCTCAGAAAACTTTTTCTGAGCATCTTCCACCATGCCTCGTGCTTCAGACAATCTACTCTCAGCTTCAACTTTTGCCTCAGCACATTCTGCACGCATCTCATGCAATGCCTTCTCAATCTACAAAATCTACTAAATTAGGAGCAGATATAATGATCACACACATGGGAAAAGAAAATTTAAGTAAGCATACATTTGCAACACACTCTTTCTCAATTCCAAGAGCCTTCTTCAGATTGTCCTCTCGTTTCTTGGCTTCGGCTAGAGCAGATGAGTGTGCAGCTTGATCCCGCTTATACATTAATTCAGCTGATTCAGCAGAGGATTTAATTCGCTCATACTTGGAAACCCACTCCTTCCTTTCCAAAATAAGAAGACCCATGTGGTGTTGATGGTCATAGATCTACATCAAATTGAGATGGTCAAACACACCATGCTACGAAAGTGACAAACCCTAAAATGTATATAATATCTAAGTAGATTAGGAAAATTCTGTTTGATTAATAAAACTTCCCAATTAATTCACATTCACGAAGACTAACAAATTATATAACTCATGTAAGTATGATTAACTGTTTTAACACACTGTCCACAAGGACATAAACCATTTCTGACTCATTTCCCCTTCATCAATCATTCATAAAGCCAAACTATGAGTAGAAACCAATCACCACAAGGGAATGATGCAACACAAAATAAAATTTAACTACTATAGTCCACCCTATCCTCCTCTTATTTGTTTCTTTTCACCTGCTTGAGATACAAAAGAATGTCCCAGACAACTATCACTCCAGCTCCAATTCATAGTAAACGAAAAGAAAAAAAAAAATCAAAACTCAAAAAGTCGTGATACTTCTTACGCAACAAGTGGAATTCCTGTTACACTGGGCAACCTTTTTATCGTACAATGTTCAATCGATTTCACAATAACAAAAAAGGAGAAGGAAAGGGAGAATTTAACCGACCTCAGCTTCGAGCTTGGCAATATAGGCGATGAGAGCAGCCTTGTCCCTCCGTTTGATGGACTCCTCGTCAAGGCCGGCCTCTCGGAGGCGTTTCCAGATGGTTTCATCGGTGAGAGGGGTTCGCAAAACCCTCGAACCGGGTGTTGTAGAACTCGGAGTAATGGGGAAGCGCTCCGATTGAGGACTCGCCATTTTCTTGAACTCGGGATTCGGAAACCCTAATGAAATTTCTGCTACAAGCTTCGATCGACTTCTCTTATGCGTTCTTGACCACTTGTGGTCTGTTATTCCTAAAGTGGTGGGAGTCGAATTCCGAACTTTCTTTTTCCTACTTTACTTTACCCCCCCCCTCTCTCTCTCTATCTCTTTCTCTCTCTAAATATACATACACATCCACAGCTTCATTGCTCTGTCAGTCCGCTCTGGTCTAATTCTTTGACAAGCGAGACAGAGTGGAATTGAATTTGAACAAACTGTCATATTGAAGAAGTACTCGAGAGTACATAGACGCTGTCGTTTAGGGATTTAACCGTAGGAAAAGCTAAAGTCTGTTTGGCTATAATTAAGCCTGTGTAATTCACTCCAATAGTAATTTTTTATATTTTAAAAAATAAATGGTCAAGCGTAGGAGATCGAAAACAAAATATATTTAACATTTTTTTAAATTATAATGCTCAAAATCGCGCCACCCTTAATCGCTAAGAGGCAGTTTGATAATATTTATGTTTTTTTATTTATACTTTAACAATTTTTAATTTATATTTTTTATTTTTAGTCTTCTAAAATAAAATAAAAAATTTATTTTAGTATTGCAATTTTATTTATAAAATATTGTAAATCAAAGAAAAATTTTTTGATGAAAAATATTATTTTTACAAAAACTAACTTTATCTTAATAAATTATTTAAAGTATTATTTTATTTTAATAACAAATCAATTTAATAATTATTATTATTTATGCTAATAAATAAATAATTTAATTTTAGAAAAATTTTTTAATAAAATGAATTATGTTAACAATAAACTAGTATTTATTTTAATAATAATTAATTAATAACATATATTAATAAATAACATAATTAATAATGAATTATATTCATTAAAATCTTTTTTAAAATTTAACAAAATATTTCAATAAAATAAATTATTTTAATTATGAATTATTGTTTTAATATTAATTATTTAAAATTTTTAATTAAATAAATAATTCTAACAAGATGCAACAAAAATTGACAAAGAATATACCAAAAAAAAAAAACAATATGAAACTATTATTTTACTATTTGCATTTTTAATTTAAATTTTTAATCAACTACCAAACTTTTCTTTATTATCAATTTTTAATTATTCGTTTACGTAAACAAGAAAAATAAAAATATTACCGGAGGAACAAAATTTGGTGGATGTTTGTTTTGTTTAAAAATCTTTGTTTTTCTCATTATTTTAGTATTTCTCTATATTTTAATAATCAATTGTTTTTAGGAAGTAATTTTGTTATAGTTAATTAAATCCTGTTTAGGAAACAATCTATTAATATGCTAGTAAGTGTTGACTCGGTAAAAAGGGATTAATTTTTAGAAGAGAAAATAAAGGTTTATTAAGTGTGTGTTTGTAGTGAAAATTTGACAAAAAATAAAAATAAATATAAACAACATAACGTTATATTTAGAGTGGTCAAAATTTTCACTAATTTTTCATTTGATGAGAATTTTTATGTTTAAAATTAGAATAAGTATTTATGAATTAATTTTGATTTTATTTTGTAAATTAAATTTTGAAATTTTTTTATCATTAGAAATCTAATTTAATTCATTTTTTTCTTAAGTTATCCAAAATAAGTTGACAAATTTATTCTAATATATTATATTTATTATATTTTCTATTAATATGGTCAAAATTGATATTTCTCTTAAATCAGTTAAGTTTAATTATTAAATTCAAACAAATGTTTTAAACACAAAATTTCATTTATTAAATTAAATCAATTATAAGATATAAATATTTATCAAATCAAATCAAATCAATTATAAGATAGAAATGCTTCCAATCAGAGTATAAAAGTAAAATGAATAAAAAATATAAAATTCTTAATACATGTTATTTTCTATCTTAACCCAGAATAAGATAAGAAATTTTGAATCCTTATCTATTTTTTCTTAAAAAATTCTTGATTCACAGCCAGTATAAATCAATATACATACTTTATGCTTTCAAATTTCGTTAAAAAAAATTAGGTTTTTGCAATATTAAAATTGTTATTTAGAGAAAGAGATATTGAGAGGCCCGAGCGAAGGAGGAAAAAAATTGATAAACATGAAATAAGATAAATATACATATAGAGAGAGAAAGTAACTAAGAAAAAAATAATTGATTTTCTAAAAAAAAAAGGAAAATAAAAAGAAAGAGCAGAAAAACGTGAGGAGAGAAGTTGATCTTAATTGTACTTTTACATATTGTATGGTATGAAATTTTATAACTATAAGTGGGCATACACTATATGTGTGATTTTTGTTAAATTTTAATTTTAATTAAAAGAAAATTATAAAAACTTAATACAAGTGACCCAAATAGTAATTAATAAATAGGTAAGGGTGTTTAAGTAGATATAATACTTAAACAATATTTGAAGAAAATAAAAAGTTACAAAATTATTGGGGTTAAAAGGCATTTAATAAAGACAAAAATATAAATAAATAAAATTACTTAATTATATGGTAGTTATAAAATTTTATTTTTTAATACCATTGAATTTGTAATAAATTATAATGATTTTAGGATTATTATAGGAAGAAGAGAAAAAAGACTTCACTAAAATAAGGCTTGATGAACTTTAAAATTTTACCAATACCCTTAGTGCTTGTTTTAGGGTGGCGATATTTGCGTCCCTCCAAAAGTTTTTTCATTCCTACAAAATTAATCTTGTAGTTAATGGAGGGCAAATAATACAAAACACTTTAAATGCCATAATTATTCTTCCTTTTCATTTATTATTAAAAAAATAACATTCTTATTTTTCACTTATCTGTAACTCCACTTTTCAGTTTTCTATGATTATATCATGCATGGTCTTATGTATACTTTCACTTATATATATCTCTTATTGGTTCATTGAACCTTAAATTAAATATCATGAAAGTGAACTATGTTAAAGTGAAGCTTTTAAATGTGATTAATTTTTTTTTTAATACAAGTAATATGGAATAAATTTTATATTATTATGAAACATTAAATCCCTTAAAGAATAGAGTAACTATTAACTTTTTAAAATTTTTCTCTTTTAGGTGACTGATTCTTGGCAGAGTAATACGGAGCAAATTGCATATAATATTGCTTTATTTTTTTATTTTATTGGTGCATATATTATTACATTATTAGATTTTTTTCCCTACTACGCTTTCTTTATTTTTTTTTCTTTTAGGGTTCTTATTTGTAGTTTTTTTTTCTTTTTTTTTTTTTTTCATTTTTTGCTTGGTAATTTGCTTTTAAATTATTTTTAATATTGTCATAATTTTTTTTTTTTTGTATTTAACGATGATTGATTTTGGGGATTAAAGTTTTTGAATTTTAATTTGATTGCTTTTATTTTAGTTATTTTCATTAATGCATGAATTAATCAAGGATTATGATGTTTTTCTTTGTATCAATTAAATAAAAAAAATAGTTTATTTTTTTCCTTGATTTTCGATAAAATAAACTTAAAAGATATATTCACAAAGATAATTTAAAAAAAAATATTAAAAAAACTCTTTCACACAACTTCATAAAATTGTAATTGGTAGTAGATCTTTAACTTCACATACAAATTAATAAAAAGTGGAAGATGTTATAGAAAAATGAAAAGTGGATGATATTAGTTTAATAAATAGAAAGGGATTGTAATTATGGTATTTATTATATTTTGTATGAATTGACCTCTATTAGAGATTAGTTTTGTCATTTTGTAAGAGAAAAAAATAATAAGGAGTGGAAGAAGTTTTTTGAGGATGCCAATGTCCCTGCCCTTGTTTTATATAATAATATAGATACAAATAGCAAAATGTTGTAAAATCATTATATTTAACCTTAAATTATTATTTTCATAATTTTAAATTACATTACCTATCACATACATACTAACGTGTCACAATTTGATTGGTATAAAATTTAAATTATTCTCTAATTTTTTTTCCTAATTTTAACTATTATATTTTTATGAGCTCATAAAATTATTTAAATTATTCTTTGATTTTTTTCACAATTTTAACTATTATATTTTTATGAGCTTACAAATTTTTATAGTTGTTATGTCATTCGATTTATTTGAATATCGACAATTTTTTTCAGTACTTTTTAGTTCGATAACGGAAATTTTTAAACAACTCAAATCCAGTACAAGACTCGGCTTGCACATTCATGAAGGAGTCGAGTTTTAACAAAAAATATGACTCATTTAATAAACACGCTGAGCCCAAAATGTCCCCAAAAAAAAAAAAAAAAAAAAATTGTCAAATACAGCGGAAAATTAGAAATTTTGATAAATATAAGTTCGCGTTAAATGCTACAAGTTGCATTTACAGGCATTAAAGTTAATTTATGATCATAAATAAATTAAGGAGAGCTCAAGGACTTCATCTTCTATTATTTTTTTTAAGAAAATTCATGGACGAATATTTTGGTTTAGCTGGAGTTGGAAGCAGCATGAACTGAGAGTCCACAAATCTTGAACTTCTATGCAGCGAAAAGTGCCATCTTTTCCTGGTAGTGTTTGAATAGCCAGCCTTCAATCAGTTTGATTTCCGAATTCCTCTGCTCTATTAACCAGTCAGGATCCTCAGCAGTTGCTGCTCGCAAATCTAAGTGATGGGCACCTAACAAGGGAAACAAAGAAAGATATCTTATTTAAAAAAAAAAAAAAAATGAGGAACAAAGAAAGATATGAGTTCTTTCAGCAGGGAAAACATTTAGTCTTGCTTTAGGAAAATATGCCTATGTTTGTCAAAAAGTCAACACACAATTGCTACAAAAAGAACAGAAGAGAATTATTCATAGGGAGTTCTTGAAACTTGCATCACATTTACGGTTTCTAATCTTTAAACTAACATCACTAGACCCAGCATTGACAGGATATCCTGTATTGCAATTCCATGTGAAAGTAGATCCATGCTACTGTCTTCGCACAAACCTGGGTCCTGGATATCATCACACAATATTATAATTGAACTACTGGGCACAGTTGCTCATCAAACAGGATTACCCGGTTGGGTTTACATCTCCTTGATCGTTCAGCTTTGCTTTCCATGCCCAAAAGGGTTAATCATCATCGTCGTATCAAAACATTAGAAGTGGCTACAAATCAAATTACCTTACTATATGGGTTTAAGTCCATGGGAATCGGATGAACGGCAGGATATGATTTATGGTGAATGTTACAGCAAAGTGTACAACTCAAGCTAAATCCAATGCCCACTATATGCAAAACATCACATATGGTAGGAACAAGTTTCCCCTGGTCATACATCAAACCGAACATACGATGTAGCTTACCCATTCCAGCGACAATAGTTCACCAAACAACTCCTCAAACTTGTACGCTGAAAATACGGCTTGATATCAACTAAAGAGCTGTAGATTTTCCTTGTTACCAAATAGTTTGATAAAACACACTTAGCATATCTTTATTTACTACCAATTTTAAATCTTCATACTTCATCTATTTCATCAAATTTATTCATGAAAAATGTTATGCGCATACTGTGTTCGACAGAGAACTGATGTTTTTTGTAACATTTTCTCAACAACAACCAATGAAATGGCAAGTGGAACTAAATTAAGAACATGTTTGTTTCATTGGATAGTGACCAAAGACTGGATCCTTCCAAATAGGAATGTGCCAACTTATAACCAGAGGCAATACACATAGCTAACTATTTTTTATTGTAGTATGTGTTTCCATCAAGATAGACCCACTGATGAAATTGGAATACCAGGGCCCCATGTCACATAGGGGGACCAGCTGTGCAAAGTCCAAATTATTTCCCATCCATGGTGGCCCACTGGCTATATATAATTTATAACAACTACGACCGGCATACGAGGGTCCACTTGACAAATATGACATCACTGGCAACACCATTCTGTTCATATGGAAGGAGTGTGACAAAGCTAAGGATGGCGAACTTCTCAAATCTCACTCAGAGATTCAAACTTAAAGCATTGTTGGTTTACTGAATAATGAACCTAGCTAATTGCTAAGAAATCAATTCAAGAATTACCTTTTGCCGTGACAAGAGCAACAATAGTTTCAGATACATCCTCCAGAACACTGCAACAGAAATTAGTCACATCCGTCAAAGCTTAAAAATAATAAATATTAAACAACAGTTACAACACTACCATCACATAAATAACTACCTGCCTCCACTCCAAGGATCCAACAGACCATTTGAGAAAATGATGTTACTTCCAAACAATTTCAAGGCAGTCTTAAAATCCTTCACATGAAAAGTGGAAAACATCAACCACAAGCTATGGGATCAGCAGAGCTTAAAGATCAGTCTCATGTAATATAAAAATAGAATAAATACAGGAGGACAATAATGAAAGTCACTGGTGTTCCATCTGATGTACAAAGTGGGGAGGATAATTGACTTATTTTCAAAGATTTATTTATGCGACCATGCACGAGTCTTGTTGATGAGACCAAATATCTTTAGAATTACAAAAAGGCCTGAGTTTCTTTAACTAAGACTTTTGATACAACACATTTGCGCTATTGTAAATAAAACAATAGAAAGGGGATATCTTTGTATGAAGTTATTTATAGATATGTGGGTAAACTACAGCTTATACCTGTGAGCTTTTGACCAAACCCCTTTTCAAAGTATGGCCTTTAAATTAATGACAAGATTTTAATTTGTTCCAATGTTAACCTTCCATTAACCATTTTCCCATTAAATGGCCATGTGGCCATTTATTAAAAGGTTTGGCTTAGCCCATTTAATAGGAGATTTGCAACGGGGGCACATGAAATGTTAATGCTGCAACAAATTAAAACCTTAGGTCTTTAATTATTCTAAAGTGGGATTCAGTTAAAAGCTCTGGGGTGCAAGCTGCAATTTACACTAGATTTAAGCAACAATTTTTTCCATAAGTCCATTAGAAGAGCACCAAAAGTGCATGCCATGCAACCCAAACACGGGTAGATGTTCCCCATCTCTCTAGCCACGTGAAATGCAGAAGAAATGATTTACCAATTAGCTGTCTTATTGCACAAGCAAATTTCACAAACATATTGTTCAAACAACTATTTTTCGAAGGTGTAGCCAATTTAATATAACTGATAAGTAAAGCATAAATGAATGAGTAAGAAGATTAGAACTCGAAGACATTTTTGCTCTTAAACTTACTCTGGCTCCACTTTGAAATGTAAGTCCAATACTATCACCTAGTTATGACTCATTCCCCCTAAAGAATCAATGATTCAGTAAACAGTAAATGCAAATCTCGCTATGTCCGTATTATTCTGAAACACATGACTTTAACATGTGGATTCAGAAAACTAACCTCAAACAAATAGTTCCTTTTGTGTGGGAGTATTGCAGTACCAGTAGGAGGTAATGTATATACGATATATAGCAGAGGTATCTCACTTAATGTTTGTTTCAATATGAAGAAAAAGAAGTAAACATAAAAAATCTACCAAGTACTAATTTTTGCATTATATGAACCAAACCCAATGTTGAAACTAACCTGGGTCCACATAATCAAGAAATAAGCAAAGTGAAACAACCAACGCTAAAGAGAGAAAAGGATAATCTTGATGTTGTG
Source organism: Pouteria glomerata (assembly GCA_035590655.1). NCBI lineage: Eukaryota > Viridiplantae > Streptophyta > Magnoliopsida > Ericales > Sapotaceae > Pouteria > Pouteria glomerata. The sequence continues at coordinate 28,029,386 of JAVXUM010000023.1, forward strand.
CTATACTGATTCTTCGAGACTAGGATATGAGAGTTCTCATTATTATGTTCAAAAGGAAAGATAAAGGATGAAAGATTGTCAATAGATCATAATTCGCTATGAAACCACTTAGAAACCTATAAATTGCCATTCTCTTACGTGTCCACCAAATTGAGTGGTTATCCATGTAGGCCTTGGTATGATGCGGAAACTGTCCCAGCAGCCCTCTTTATAAGAAGTATAGTTATATTCAAAAGCTGGATACATACTAGTCTGCTGGTTCCTAGACATTGGCATAACCATCTCAGTGCATGCCTGTAAATAGAAAGGAAACAACAAGCAAACTATTTTAGTTCAATGTGGCATCCCTATGCAGTATTTTCATGCAATAATTTACCTCCACTCTAAAATGATGAAGGAAAAATAAATATCTATATTACAACACTTGTAAACCTGCCAGTTCCAACCACTCAAGCCATGAGGGTCATCATCCAACTGAAAGCAGTCAACTTCTCCAGTGTAATTGTAATACACACTTATACCTTCAAATAAGCGCTCTAGAACACCAGTCCCATCAGGGCAATTGTCAATCTTTCTGCAAACCTAGCAAAAACGAAAGCAATGATTGATTAAATGTGTAAAGAAATACTAACTGATCAGAAGCATGAACTGCCCCAGGTGGTTATATAAAAGTTATAATAGAATTTCTGAAGAGGTGCAGGTAAGAATTGTCTGTCAGCTGTCATATAAAATAATATTTTGTTTGAAGTAAGGGCAGTAGGTAAACAACAAACTGTCTGATGATTAGATCACCAAAGTAACAGGCAAATGAAACATATGCACATCATGAAACATGTACTTCTTCTTGTGTTATCAACTTTAACTGAACTACCCTAATGCACCTAGAGTTCTTAATAAGATCAACCTTATTAAACACTCTGCTATAGGCCCTTGTGTCATGTTGCTTTCCCTACTTCTAAGGATGAGGAGAACAATGAGGTCAGGTTAATATTAAAGATTTTTTTTTTTTTTTTTCGGGGGGGGGAGGAATTGGTCGGTGGGTGTCCCCCCATGGAAGGATGAGTGAGTATAACTTATTATAAAGCATCAATTTTAACACAGGATACTTGATAAATTTTCTAAAAGCATCTCCCAACTAACCTCTTTTATGGGGTTTCCAGGCAAAGGCATCATAAAGTTGGCCGGATATGGATAATTCACCATTGCCAAATAACTATAAGCAGCGTCCAGCCAGTCAGAGAGCTGACCTACACTTTCCAGCTTCCTGCCATGCATTTTTTATCAGATCAGACTTGATGAACTAAATTAGCAAATTGAAACAAATTTATGTTGAAGCTGCAAGAATGTGTAAATGGGATTGAAAAAGGATATTGTATATACACGCCCATACCGACATAAATGGAAAGTCTTGCTCAATTGCAGAAGGCCATCATTTTTCTGACCCTCAGAAACAAGTACATCCCAAGACTCTTTTATAGTTTTGAAGCAGCTAGCACTTTCTCTCTGCGTAGATAAGAGGGAAGCAGTGACCCAATGCAGAGTACAAACAAACAAATGATATAGAAAATGATAAAGACAATAATAAAGTTTAGATAGGAACAGACTCTGAAACCATTGGACACAATGTTGTAAAACGTGTCTAGTGGCACAATATCTTCAAATTGAAGGACTGGTGCTGAAGAAGCAAGCGCACCAATTGCAATGTGAGGATATTTGAGTCTCATCCATGCCGCCAACACTATTCCATTCACAAGACAGAGAAAATTCAAGTAGAATTACCACCTTAGAAATACCTCAGTGGACAAAAAAAAATAATAATAATAATAAACTGAACGAGTTCCTAGTACAAGTAATTGAAGATAATAGCAGTGTCTTACTTCCACCATAGGATCCACCAAACAACACAACAGGGCAAGCCTCAGCAGACAAATTTTGCTTCAGGTCAGTAATCAATACTGCAAAATCAGCAATTGCTTGCTCGGCTGTCAGATGCGATAAAGTAGTAGCATTCTTATATGCCACGTCTCTGGTCCCATACGGCATCGATTCGCCATAATATCGGTGCTGTCATTAAATTTCTCAAGTCATATTGGGCATTCCAAAGAGAAACCAGCCTCACAATTCAACTCTGCAACTTCTAAATATATTAAACAATCAAATGGTATTGTACAAAAAATAAAAAACAATCAAATGGTTAACATGAATTGGATGCAGCCATCTAAACTACTATATTTGGGTGCCTATAAAATAGAAAGAAGAAACTATACTTGTTTTGGGTCGATTTTCTATTTTATATTTTTGAAAATAAGAAAAATAGTTCAAAACGCATATGATTACTTGTATTTTTAAAATTTATTTTAGAAAATATAAAATGAATTTATACAAAATATAAAATAACAAAAAATCATTCGGAGCACTTTTAATCAAAACAAGAAAAATCTCAAAATATGAAAAATGTCAAACCAAGCGTTCTCCTATTTTCCTTGTTTTAAAATTTTCAAAACACAAAACACATGAAACAGAAAATAAATAAAAAAAATCAGAAAACAAAAATAGAAATGCAAACTAAATGCTAACTAATAGAAATCAAAACTCCAATTTTAGTCAAACACATTGATATCACAGCATTCTGCAGGGCTCTTTTTTCAGATTATTTCTGGTACCCCCTTTTTTTTGGTGGGGTGGGCGGGTGGTTTTCAAATCAATAATGAGGACTAACTAAAAAAAGAAAAAAAGTAGAACCGAATCTCTCTCTCGTCATTTATTTCCCTTCGCCTTCAAAACAGTAGGGGAATAAAATTGATCATTTCGAAGACAAATTTGATCGAAACAGATGCAGCCGAAAATAATCTCATTATTGTATTTGATCAAATTCCAAATGTTGAATGCAATAAACAGGGATGAAACTACGGATAATAAGTAAGTGGTTGTTCGTTGTTACTTCGGGGAAGATGATCATGGCGCCGAAGCGAGGGGCGAGCTCCCAGACAAGGCCAGTGTTGGTGGCGAACCACTCAATATCGCCCTCGTTCCCGCAGTAGAGAAAGATGGGCCCAATGCGAGCAGCACCCACCCAATACTCAGTGTTAACGAGGTACCGCTGCCGGAACTTGGGGAGATCGGCGAAGCTGAAGTGATCGAGGCGCTGCTCGAAGTACCGGGTCTCGTACTGATACTGCTGTTGTGCCGTCGACCGGTGTTTGTGGAGGCGAGAGAATCTGCGGGGGAAGCGAGGGGCACCACTGGAAGATCGAAAGTCCGCTGATTCGGAGGAGAGAGAGAGAAGGAAGATCAGGGAGAGAAAGAGAAGGGTAGTGATCGACGTTATCGCCATTTCCGAGTTCACGGGGAGTCGGAGACCCTGCCCACAGTGCCGAGACGCCTGATGAGTGAGTCAGTTGGGTTACTGACTCTGTAAACGGTGAACTTTAAGCTCGTGGCAGAATTGATTTCCTATTTTTATATATTTTCGCGGAGCTGATAATAAACTTTGAAAATAGGTATGTGATTTAGTGGCTGAGATTTATTTAAAGAAATCTTCGACAATTAGGCAGCTCAAATTCAAACTTCTTATATATCCAGCGGCTCAAAACTTTGAAGATATGTTTGTAATTAATGGGTGAGATTTATTTAATCTTCCATAATGAGGTAGTTCAATCTTTTATAATGGGTTTTCTTAGACTAGTTTACCTTTCAGGGCCCTTTGCTGGCTAGGGTTTTGGAGTGTACTTCGCCCTGTGCGCACTCCATTATGAAATAGCGGTTGCGGACTTCCATATATCAGAAGATAATTTCAATGTTGAGTTGAAGAGATGCAATGAAGAAATGTACTGAACCCTGTATTAATGGCTGAAATTTATTTAATCTTCTATAATAAAGTAACTAAAAAAAAATTTGAAAATATGTAGGTGATTAATGGCTGAGATTTTATTTAAAGAAATCTTTAACGGCTACGATTGATTTCTGGAGAAGAAATTTGGCCGGAAGGTATCACAGAAAATGTAGATTGGATGTGCGAGGGTCCAAAAGTCGCGCGGGCTGCAGTCTGTCTTCTCTGGCTATATAGCTCGGTCCATGGCCTTTCTACTCGGGTCCGAAGAATCGGGTTGGAGGCCCAGAAAAAATAAAGACCAAATAATTGAAGTAGATGCAGATTTTATTTTATTTTCAATTGATAGATGGTCAATTTTAGGGGGTGTTTGGTGTGATGAAAAACAACGAAAAACAGTGAAAAATGTGGTTTGAGTGATATTTAGGTGTTT
>JAVXUM010000023.1:28174507-28184743 GCA_035590655.1 Pouteria glomerata
ATAAATTTTTATAAATTTCAATAAATTCCTATAAATTTTTATAAATGTGAATTACAAAATTATAAAATTTAAATTTTTTACTTATAACATAAAAAATGAAATACTAACTTTTTAAATTTTATATAATTTTATACCATTCCAAACACATTCAAATTTGAGTCCATGATAGGCTGCCCTGATCTTCCCTCTCTCTCTCTCTCTCTCTATCAGCCCCTCTCTCTCTCAAGAATAATAACACTTTACCTATTGAAATTTGATAAAAATCATCTAATCTCGTATAATTTAATTTAAGGTTTAAAACTTAATTTTTTGTGATTTGTATTAAGTACAAAATTAATTATTGTTTAGAAATTAACATATAACTCTTAGTTGCTTGAATTAAAGTGTAAAAGTAAATAAATAAATTTAATTAAATTTGTAACTCTCTAAACAAGATTAATTTGAAAAAAACAATTGCAAAAGTAGATAGATAAGAATACATTTTTATTTATAATATAAAATAATTTTTTTATTTTTTAAATAAGATTCAAAACAAAATTGGTAAACAAATTTATATATATTTTTCCTTAATAATATTTTTTTGTATAATTACATATGAACATTCACGACGTGTTGAATACGAATTGAATTAAATTTAAAACAAAAAAGAAGCCAATTTTACATCTTTATTTTATAAATCGCAAGAGGGAGATGAGTTTTTTTATTTTTTTTATGTTAAGTAAAAATTATTTGTTTACTTTTAAATAAGAGAATATTTTTTTATTTTTTTATTCAAACAAAGCGTAATTATGCCGTCTGGCTTGTACCATGCCCGGATGTGTCATTGTACGGAGACACTGTACAAATGGTGAGAAAGTCTGTTTGGCACATTAACTTCTTGTTCGCACATTTTAGAAAGTTTTGGTAAAAAAAAGTTATTAAAATTAGTAAAGATCATTAAAAATTATTAAGAATTACTGAAAATTACTACAACGGGCTCTAAGTGGATTAAACTTTTGATTTTTTTTTGTTATGTGATTCCGTTAATTTAATTTAGTTGAATTTTAGTTATTTTTTAAAACTCAAATTGCATTAGTTGAATTTAATTATTCTCTTTGTGAAACTCAAAAAATCAAATAAAATATTTATTTATGTGTTATAAATTTATATAATAATTTGTAAAATAAAATAAATATAAAAATATCATCGAAATTATATATTAGAAACAAAAGAACAAATTAGATGTTTATGTTTATGTCTATAAATAGACATTTAAATATATTTATTAATTTCAAACAGAACCGAAACAAATAATTTCAATTAATTCGGTTGTTTTTTTTATTTTATATTCAAACGTTTGATATTCTTTTTGCCAAAGAACTTAATAATTTGTATTAGAAGTTTTTTTTTTTTTTTTTTTTTTTTTTTTTTTTTTTTTTTTTTCACTTGTTACCTCCTTTTCCAGCATAAAGCTTTTATTAAAGTATTGCATTAGACCCTGAAATGAAACGTGGAACAGAGAAAGCATCTGGTGCCTGCCCCAATCTAGAAATTTAAAAAAAAAAAAAAAATGCATTTGGAATGCATATCTTTTTTTTTTTCCCCCGAAAATAATCAAATCACAAATGAAATCTAATTTTTCTCTTTTTCTTTTTTTTTTTTCTTCAAGTAGCTGCTGCCTTTCAAAAGTGCAACAAAGATTTAATTTTTTTTTTCCTTCAATAAAACATACCTTACTAGTACAAAAGTAATACAAAAATACACATTATGGTTGTGATGGCAAATTTTTATAAATTGTTTTTTTATATTAAATTTCAATAAAAAATATTAGGAGAACGATTTTTGTTATGCAGTTTGGTGACAATGTGAAAATCTGTCACTCGTTTGGAATCTCAAAATAAATAAAAAAAGTTAACAGAAGTGATTGATGTAATATAAAATTAATATATGGTAAAATATGATTACAAAATTTTAAAAACTTCTAATATTTTTTAATTTTTTTGAAGATTTCAAACGAGTCCTTAAAATGAATGTCAACGGAATTATTTTTTATTAGGTGAAAAAAATGTAGTGGTTGTCAGAAAAGAAAAAATCATACACACATATATTGGGTGAAACACAGTTAAAGCAATCATCCAAAAGCCAACTAAATAGACATAGGTGTTTTCCAGTTTCCAGTCTCGGTGTGTGACCGTGGGATTGAGAAACGGTGCACTATGCATTGTTTGCAGTTAATTATAAATTGTGGAGTGTGGATACTAACGATTGCTTTTATCAATATAATACTATTACACTTGCATCTTATTTTTATATTTTTATTTACGTTCTATTGATGGTAACAAATAATCACTCGTGTATTTTATTTACAATTATTACTGCTGTATATATTTTATTTTTACACTTTTATTTACACTCTATTAGTGATAACAGGTAATTATTCTCGTGAATCCCATAATATTACTTATTTCCTATCATCTAATTTTTCAAAACAAACACAATTTTATAGTACAAAGTCGCAAACGTGTATGGCATTGAAGGTTTAAATTCAATGTTAAAGAATGTTATAATTCGACAAATTAATGAGCTTCCCTCTAACAATCGTACCACGTTTATTAAGGCCGTGTGCAAATCCAACACACTTAATTTAAGATGAAAAATAATTCTTCATTGGTGTCCAAGTTAAAAAATTTTAAAAAAATTTTCAAGTTTTAATTTTTTCAAATTTTAATTTTTTTATAAAGTCCACCAGAATATCTAAGAATGCACTATCATGATATGTTCTAACGGATTTTGATAGAATTTTAAAAAAATTGTGCTGACATTTATACTAAAAAATTTTATAAAATTCAAAAATTTTTAAGATTTTTCACTAATATTTTGTCAAGTGTCATTTTATATAATTTTTAACAATTTTATATCAAATCAAATATAATTATCTAATTATCATATCAAAATAACTTTTTATATTCTAAATTTTTAAAAATCTTATTTTTGATTTTTTTTTTATTTTTGTCAACCTCCAAACACAGCCTAAGTGAAAAAAAAAAAAACATGCAACCCACGGCCTTTTCGAAATTATACATATATATATATATTTACATATTTTAAACAACTAAACTAACGTAAAATAAAAAAAGAAAAAAATTAAATAACAAATTGAAAGATGTCTGCACACACTCAGCAATTATCGGTTCTCAAAAGATATATGCAACCATAAAAAGCACAAATTGGAAATCAATAAATATGCACGACAATAAAGATAACCCTCAAGCGAATGTTGCGCCAGAGGTTGATTGTCATATCAAATACAAGAACAGAGTGCATCGGAGGGAGGAGGCAAATGACAAGGAAATTGACCTGGCTCGAGTACCCAAAAGAGGCAGCTGGCACAGACTAGAATCACTCGATTTCAAGCCACGATTTTTATTATTATTATTATTATTATGCCATGCGGGACTCACATGAAGCTTAGAACAGCTGATTTTAGTTTCGCCACCGTCATGCCGCAATCCTCGGCCATCTGCCCAAAACGACATTTGGACACCATTAGTAGAACATAAACCGACTTTCATATGGACGAGAATAAAATGGTATCAAAAATCCACAAAAACCTGAATTTTGGGTTAAAAAAAAATCCATGTAACATTAATAAAAAGTCCATCCTCATAGACTGATACGGGATTTTAAGTTCGTCTCATATAAAATATTAGATTTATCTAAGCTAATAGACGAAGGAGTCGCAATAATTTACCACAGAGTAAATTAACCTTAATTATAAAAATTTAAATTAAAGTAGAAAAAATTTGATTGTTCTAAATTTAAAAAAAAAAATTATACTATAAAAAAAATTTTTGAGCAGGCACACCCAGCGGTGAACTCCGGTGCATCTGCTGGTGTCCACCCTCTTAGTTATTGAAATAAATAAATATATAAATAAAACTCAAAATTTGAAGTAGAATTTCAAATAAAAAAAAGTTAAGAGACAAATTGAAATTTATCCAAAAATAATTATTGAAATGACTTTCGAACTGAGTTAAAAAAAAATTACCTGGGCGAGAATAGTTATATCAAGGGTGTCGTCCTCGCGAAATGGTATGACAGTACAACTAATAACATTTAAATGAAGTGTTTTCAACTGCCTCGACACCTTATCTAGGATACCATCTTGTTTCTCACAATGAAGTCTAACGACAACCTTGTTATTCAAAATCCTCACTTCTATCTTCGGTAGCACTGGTTGTCTGTTAAACTCGTTAGATGAAGAATTACCATTATCAGACAGTCGAGATCTTTTCAGAGAATGGAGGGTTGATTCCTTGTTTGTTATCTTAAGTTCTGCTTCGAGGGTCTGCACACGTTCTTGAAGTTGTTTTATATACTTGGCAGCATCTCCTAGGATAGAATCCTTGTTCATCTACATTTAACACAATAATATCCTTCAAAGGTGAACATATATAACTAGTTTTCTAAATTAATTAATGTTGCGTTTGCATTCATGAATTTAAAATCAAAAGATTTAGTAATAATTATATAAAGAGAATTGTTTAAATATAAATCTATTAGTTGTTATAGAGAGATTTAATGACGAATTGAAATAGTTTAAGATGAGGAATAATGAAAATTTTGAAACTACTAAAAAAAATAATTATTTGAAATCATTTATGATAATGACTTCATTATTTTATTAAAAATATTTTATTTATTATTACAGAAAGTAATTATTATTTTAGTATAATTTAATTTCGAATGCATTAATTTGAATTTTCTTGATATTTAATCAGAGTTTAAATATATATTTGGTTCTCTTTTTATCCTTTTATTATATATTTTTTTAACTCGTCTCGTATTGGTTTTAAGTCAGTTGAAGTATCTAAAAGAACTAAAATATTGCAATTAAAAAAAAAAAAACTTGAAGTTTGAAGATAGAAAACTTTTCTGCTAGAGTTAGAAAATAAACGAGAAGCATTAGAGAACCATACCATTTACTGGAAAATAGGACATACAACACAAATAAATAGAGTTTAGCAAGAATTCCCAACTAGAAAGGTGAAGCAATTCATGTGACAAAGCCAGGTTTCACTAATCAATAAGTCCAAGTTTCTTGGTACTTTTTTGTTTTAACCTAATTTTTGGTAGTTGGGTTTTCCGATGAATTTGATATATTACAAATAAAAAATAAACAATTATATTTTACATCAATTTCATTTTTTTTATTTTATGTACTTTGTATTATTACAGTTGAAATGTATATTTATAATCAAATTTCAATTTTTAACATTTTTGTTAGTTATCATTGAAGACATTTGTCAAAAAATAAAATATATTTATAAGACTGTTTATAGTAATAAAAAGTGATACAATTTGATAAAAATTATAAATTTATAATTTGTGTAATAAAATAAAAAATAATTAATTTTTTTTAGTAACTTTGAATGCTTCAAATAGTGTCATAACGTGTGATATCATTAGTAAATTTAACAAAATGTTAATTTGAAATTTGACCGTAACAGTAGAATGTTAAATTGTTACATTGAATGAACGTAAAAGAAAGCAAAGTGATAAGTGGGTAAAAGTCAGGAAAAGTGCAAGATGTCAGATGTAATTTATGAAAAAAAAAAAAAAAAAAAGGGAGAGACAGAGGGGGAAGTGTTGAAACCTTCTTCAGACCAGGAATTAGGGTCGCTAGGTAAATGAGCTTCTCGTTCAACCTTTCTCGACGCTTTCTCTCAGCAATAACATGATTTTGAGCTTGCAATGGTTCCCTAGTTTTGGCAGCAACCATTTTCGTTCCCTTGCTAGCTTCTAATGAATCAGATAGGTTATTGTCATCCTCAGACATTTTGAGGAAGTCGAGGAGGTTTTCATCTAATATTTGCTGTGGCTGGGTTGAAGATGAGTCTAACTGGCCAATCACAGGGGAGGAATTAGAAAAAGACTCAACAATCAAGTTATTCTCAGTGCCGAAAGAGCTCTTATTGTTGGTTTCAGGCTGTTCCTCCTCTATGGGAGTGCCCTCCATGTTGAGAGAGACGTAGGATGGATAGGTTCCCTGAAAGAAAGAGCTCAAAATGAACTCATCATCAACTGAGTGACTGGGAGAGTTGACCTCGCAACCAGCTGGATTGGGATTATTGAGATTCTCCGTTTCCTGTAAATCAAAAGTAAGAACAAAAGTGAAATGATAAAGACAGTGAATTCAGGCATTAGATTGACAAAACTTACATATATAATATTATCGTAACCACATAGCTCATATACCAAAATAAAAATAAATACCAAATGGGAAAACAAGTCTAATGAAAAAAATTCCATAGGTCTTCACTTCTCTTCGTTTACTCTGATATTGGTGGAATTATCCTACAAGAGAGGTTAAAACCACGAAGATTAAGGAAGCGACCAAGGCAATAGCAAATACATATAGCAATGAGTTAAAACAGCGAAAGTTGAAGCTGTCTTTTCTTAGTGACATAAAAAGCATATATCGTGGAACAATTCTACATTAATATTGTACCTGTGTTCGATGAGGTTGAAGCACAGAAGAGGTCAGGGAGCCCCAAATGCTAGGGAAGCCAAATGTGTGTGTGTGTTTGTATAAATGTATATATACATGAGTGATGAAAGTAATGAAGAATTGATCATAAACAAATACGTGCAAATACATTCTGAGACATACCCATCTTTTGCTCTTAGCACAAAATTAATTAGATGGGATTTTAATTAGTATTTTCATATTCAAAAAGCAATATGATGATAACATTGTCCCCAGAAGACAATGGACGGAGGAAATATTTCGACTCACAAAAATACTGTGGCTGAAAGGTTACCTTGACAGAAGTCGAAGCTTTTCTCAATCGGAAAGGAGGTAGACGTGGAGAGTTTTCTGCCCTCGGCTCTATATTTATAGTTGCATACATGCTGTGGTTTTGTTTATCAAAACTCCGTTGTGTGAAAGCACACCTTAAAATGTTAAAAAAGTACTAACTAAATGTTCACATTAAAAATGTGAACTAAAGAAAATTAAAGAACTTTCCTAGCTGCTGTATTGGTGCTGACAGTTGATGGTATAGACTCGAACTCTATTTATTTATTTTAGTGACTGCGTTGAGTTTGAACAAGAAAATAAATAAATTAATTAAAAACTAGTTTAAATTTCATGTTCAATTATTTATCCCATGTGTGTACAAAATACCTAAACTTAGAATCCTACCGAACCAACCTTTTTTATAGGTCGGTTCAATTATATTAGGAATTCAATTAATTCAAGGTCTCAAAGATGTCATCCCAATTTTTATCAATTCCATTCAAGGTAGACTCGAACCAACTTGGTTTTTCACTTATTTTCCTACGCGATTTTTAACACATTGTTACCAACCTTGAGTTTGATAAAATTGGGTCAAATTGATTCTATAGGATATCCTATTTGATTGTGGGTCCAAATTTTTGAAGTCAATAAAAATTATCAGTCTGGTGCAAACTCAAACTAAAGGTCCGTGAAAATAATTTGGAGATACGAATTAACTACCAAAATAAAATAAAATTAAAAATCAACAGGAAAGTTTCATTTTTAACTTACTAAATTCAGATAATTAGCAGGATTAATTTATTTCAGGAAATATTTGTTTCCTTTTATAATTTACTTTTATTTGGAATTTCGCATTTTGATAGATCAATATAAATTTTTTATTTATTAGTATTTCTTTTAATAATTAGGGGCTGTTTGGACTTTTAGCCAACTTCAAAAAATTTCAAAAATTTTAAAAGTTTTAACTTTTTCAAACTCTAAAAAATTTAATTTTTTCAAAAAACATTGTCAAAATCTGTTGGAACAAATTAACCATTATAATACATTTCAATGAATTTTGATAGATTTAAAAAAAAAAAAATTAGACTAATATTTGTGCCCAAAAAATTTATAAAATTTTAAAATTTTTTAAGATTCTCTACTAATATTTTGCCATGTGTTATTTTATATAATTTTTAACAACTTTATATCAAATCAAATATAAATATTCAACCATCATTTCAAAATAACTTTTTACACTTTAAATTCTAAAAAAGTTCATTTTTAATTTTTTAATTTTTTTTTTTTTCACACTCCATACGGCCTCTTAATAATCTTGCTTTTATATTATATAGTTTTAGTCCAACATTGAAATATATAAACTAACTTGTGAATACATTTATTGAAGGATGTCCAATTATTAACTAGATCATCTTTGTTGAAAGAATTTTTTGTGTACTTTCTTGTTAGCGTATTAGGTTTGATATATTATTTATATTAAAATATTTTATATTTTATTATTTAGTAAATAATTATCTTATATAAATTATTACTAAACATATTACTCATTATAAATCTATTTAAAAATATCTTCTTTGTCATTGTAAAATATATAACAAGATGTAAAATTATATTCTCTCCCCAATTCTATTTTCTTATTTTTTATTTTATTTTTACTTGATATTAGAGTCATATTTCGTATTTTTTTAATTTCTATGGTGTAGTATCATTCTATTGCACTATTTTTCATTACCATAAAATATTTTTTTTTCGCAGTCTAAACTGATTCTTAGGGTTTTTTATCCATTTTATTTCGATTCTGATCTATGTTTGTTTCATTTCATTGTATTAGTACATTTTTATTCATGATAAAATCTCAACATTATATTTTTATCCTATTTACAGTACTGTTTTTAATAGAATTAATTATTGTACACTAATAAATGTCAATCTTTTTTTATTGGCCGTAAACTCTAAAGAGCAAAGTGCTGCTGTTTTTTCTTCGATGTTTTTGAAGTTTTATTTTTTTTGTTTCATCTTCGCACACTATATATGGTTGATTACTTTTTTTCTCCAATTTGGAAAATAATTATACTAACGGGAGCAAAATTTTTCAGAAATTTACCGTCAAAACTTTGTCAGCAGTTACACAACTTCAGATTCTACATTCAAGACTTATTCTACTACCCAGTTTAGCTATTTTAAAAATTCTCTTATTCCAAACTTAAGGTAATTTTTGTCATTTTGAGTTTGATAGAGGATATTAGAATATTTTATTTTAAGTATGATATATTACCTATATTAAAATATTTTATATTTAAGTATTTAGTAAATAATCATTTTTACTTTAGTATGTAAATCATTATTATATATATCATTCATTGTAAATTTATTTAAAAATATTTTTTTTACCATTATGAAATATATAATACGATATAAAATTTTTGCTCTCCCACTCTAATTCTATTTTCTTGTCTTTTATTTATTTCTGTATTTCTCTTGTGGACAAACGAAAAAATCATCGGCTTCTAGTCACATCTCTTTTTTTTTTGAAAGGTACTAGTCGCATTTCTAAAGGCAGTTGAAAATTGAAAAATTATTTGATTGCTTCAATTATGTGGAAAGATTTCTTTAAATAAACGTGAATTGAAGAAGAGAAAAAGGTAAAGTTATTGTCGTAAGTCAGGCGTGGCCCTTGTGCTTAGTGGAAAGATTTCTTTAAATAAACGTGAATTGAAGAAGAGAAAAAGGTGAAGTTATTGTCGTAGTCAGGCGTGGCCCTTGTGCTTAGTGGAAAGATTTCTTTAAATAAACGTGGATTGAAGAAGAGAAAAAGGTTAAGCCATTGCCGTAGTCAGGCGCGGCCCTTCTGCCGGAATTATGGGAACATTTGAAGTTAGCAAAGAAATTCACTGCAGTGTTACAGTGAGGGAATAAGAATCTTGATTTTATTTTATTTTATTTAATAATTTTAATTTAATATAATAAAATTAATTTTAAAATAAACATAAAAAGTAAACAAAATTTGATTAGAACAAATTTAGGTAGTTTTTTAGTTTGTAAAAAAATAAAAAAAAAAAACTCTAAAAATTTCTGAAAACTTTCAAAAATTTTTAAAATTTATTTTACTGCACGCATTACGAATTTACAATTTATCTCACCTTATCTTATTTTATCTCATTTTTTATCATTCTAAACACACCTTTAATTAAAAAATATGGACATCACTTTAAATTAGGACTCTTGATTTTATCACTGCAGTTTCTGCAATAAATTTCTCTACTGCAATAATCTGGAATCCAAAAAAATACATAATTCTATAAATTTTTATAAAAATAAATTATAAGATTGTAAGATTAAAGTTTCTACTATTTGCACAAGCACACTGTAAAATTATTTGAAAGTATCTTATTTACCATTATAAAATATATGACAAAATGTAAAATTTATATTCTTTTCTCAATTCTATTTCCTTG
>JAVXUM010000023.1:28238331-28249273 GCA_035590655.1 Pouteria glomerata
ATATAAGGATAAATTTATTCACTTTCTTAGATTGTTTAGAAAAGTAATAAATTCTTATTAAATTTTATTATTTGAATTAAATTTCAAATGATATAGAATTCTTAAAATTTAAGTTATAAAATAAACTAAAATCTAACTCTTAAAATTTTATTTTAGTTCCTAACGTAAGATTTGATGAGAACTCTTATTAAATAAAATTAAATGCTATCAAATCTATCATTCTAAGCAAGAGTGTTAGTGATTCATATTTAAATTGTAACACTTCTCTAGTTTATCTAAATCACTATTAAAACAATTCTCTAATCTAGAACAACAAAGAGTAACTGATCATGTAGTCTTTTTTTTTTTTAAAACACCTAAGCAAAATTTGTGTTCTAAAATAGCGTTAGTGCCCTAAAATAGAGGAGAGGTCAAATTTGAAGCACATGATTCATGCGAAATTTGCCTTCTCACTAACAACTTTTATGTATTTGATGTATATATATCTAATAAAAACGTTAGTCCCGTCATCATGGAATTGCGGTTGTTTTATTTCTTTCCACGATCTAAGTTTCTTTTATATTTCTGTGATTGACGAAGTGACAGTCGTTTTATTTAATTATCCCACTCTCAATCTCGTGGGAAACATGGTAGATGTTGGGTGGTGTGAGAGGAATAGATCTGTTCATAAGTTCGTCGGGTTAATTTTGTTCATTAAATTAACAATTAAACTCTTAACAAAAGGTGAGATTTTTTTTTTTTTTTCTAGGGCGGGATAATTACACGAAACGAGGTAGTTTTGACTATGGGACACCAAAAGTGAGACAGACGAATCGGACAGCAAATTCTTTTTGTGATCTCGACCATATGAATTCATGGTTTTAGTGAGCTGTAAAGAATCTAAAGATCAGGTCAGGTGGAAGATTGTTTTGATTCTATTTGGACCAATAAGTGAGTTGCATCCGCCATTAATTCCACATAAACTTCAAAGGAATTTATGCACCATGGATCCACAAGCCATAGCTACTAAGGTGGTACTTGGATGAAAAAAAAAAATACAAAAAGGAAGCATAGAAATTTAATATAAAAGTGATATGTAAAGAAATTTAATTAAAAAAATTATAAAAAAATTAATAAAAATTTATGAATTTTAATTGATTTTGAGAAACCAAACACCCTGTAATTAAAGGAAACAACACAGCCACCTTTTACACCTTTTTTTTCCCAACTGCCGCTTTCTGTTGCGTCTAAGTTGTGGAAAAAGGAAGCAAATGTTTCTATTAGTAAGTTTCAAACTAAACAGCTGTTTAGTGACCTAACCACGATGACTAAATAAAAGAAAATTTAAATCTTTTATCATTAATCAAATAAAAAATTATTCTTTTATTACATATTTATTTATATATTTTTTTCATTTTTTTCTTCTTTGACAAAAAGTAAAATACATCCGAACGTATTTTATTTTACTTTCTTATATTAATTTCTTTGACTATTTCTTTTATTCTCCACAAATTTATATTCCAAAACCACCATTAGTGCAAGATGACGTTTACATTTCTTTTAATTGTATTAGATGTTATTGATGTTAAAGAAGAAATGAATCATTTGAAGTTTGTCGAATCTATTTCAATATAATAATCTATTGCGCAAGTGGATGAAATTTGTTGCTACTAGTTGGGAAATCATGGATTTCCATTGGATGCCAAGAACTTGAAAACAGAATGATGAAATTAATTAAGTATCAACTTCTTAATGGATTACTAGAGTTACAATACAATTTTAAAAATTAAAGTTATATTTTCAATTTTTAGATTCTTACTAAAGTCATCAAACAATTCAAGTTAAACATCTTCATTTATTGGATAAAAATTCAAAAATGTTCAAAGATTGAAAATTTAATTTTAACTTTAAGATTGTATTTTAATTTCAAAATGCTCCCATCTTTTCTCAATAAATTTTTTTTATTATCAACTTTGAGAGTTAACTCAATTAGTAAGACATTAAATTTATTCTCCAATAATCGATCATTAGTTCGAATTTCTTTAGTATCACTAGAAGATTTATTCCGTCTTCAATTTCAAAATCACTGAATTAGTTAAAGTGTGCATAAATTGATCCAAAAATTTAAGTGTTATCAAAAAATATATATATTTTTTTTCTCGTTGTCAACATTTAAGCGGTAGTGGCCTGCAGTAGCTGAATTTGTTTATTAATGGAATTAAGTACATATTTGAGACGTTGAAGTCTAAAAATGACGTAAGATCAGTGAAGCAAAGAACCCTAAAGTAAAGAGCTGTAGAAGGAGGGGGCGTAACTTAGAGTCGCTATAGCAGGAGTTATTATAGTCACTTCACTAATCTTAAAATGACGTTATTATGGTATTTTTTCAATTAACATGATACTATTTCATTTAAATTTTTATACTCAAATATAATACATTTATATTTAAATATGATATTTAAAATTTAAATATAATATTTGAATATATTAATTTGTATTTAAATATGAACAATTAAGGGAGTGTTTGGCATTACTTAAAACTCTAAAAATTCTAAAATTCTCTATTACTTTTTATACATTCACACCTATTACAACTCTGAAAAAAATTGTATAATTCGAGTTCGATTAATAGAATAGTTATAATTTTTTTTAATGTAACTACCATCATCTAAGTTACTAAACAAGACCCATTATCAATATTTTTTGAAGAGATTTTAAAATTATTCCGACGGATTTCTCTGTAAAAATAAAAAAAAAAAATCACTATTCACCTCTAAAAAATATGATTTCACATCAAATACTTAAAAATTACTTAAATCATATTTTTTATTATTTTTTATTAAAGCAAATAGGCCTAAGAAGAATAACCTCATTTTAAAAGGACTACAGCTAATAAACCCCTACTGTAACCCAAGTCGTAGAGATGTTGCCATGCATCATGATAAACGTGGTTATGTGCTTCTAATTTCAGGAGCTCCACGCGCTGAATATTTATTTATTCTTTTAAATATAATTTTAAACCGTTGCTCACGTCTAATAAGCTTCTTTGCACCATTGACTTAAAATAACAGTGGCATTATTGACAAGAATTATTGATCGTGCAGCTCTTGTCCCTTCTTTTCACTCAGAAAATTTCATACATGAACGGTAAATTACGAGCAATTTCTTAAAATATTTTAACTAAATAAATATAAGTCCTAAATTATTTGAATTAATATTATAGTGTCACTCTTTATTTTACAAATATTATTAGTACATTTGAACTACAACTATCAATTAGAGTAGAAAAATCTTCAAAATATTTACGTCAGGCACATTTCTTCATAAACATGTAAAAAGCTTAAATATAATTTAAACATATTTTTATATAACGTTGTGACATTCAAATTATGAATTTTAATAAGTTTGTAAGAATGAGTTATTAGAAGAGACCATAATGCAGCTGCAGCAGCAGACTAATAGTAAAAAATATTAGGACTGACTACTTTTTGATATTATACATATAATAAATATTGAAATAAAAATATATAAATTATATTTAAATAGATATGAGATGTCGGATAAAAATTATCATACCCGTCCTCATTAGAAGATCACTTCAATTTCCTCATACGTATCCTTATCCCGTTATTAGTAATTTCATACACTCTTTAAATGAGAGAGGTAAAGATGGTACTCGACGGGTACAGATAATTTTGACATCTTTACTTAAGAGTAGAAATAAAAATAAATAATTAAGTTGTATTGTTTAAATATTTAAATTATATCATTATTTTTGTTAAATATCAAATAAAATATTATTGATTGTGGCTAAGCGTTAATAATATTTATAGAATAAGAGGTATTATTATAATTTTTGATTGATGTGAGGCCTACCTATATTTAGTCAAATGCTGATGGGAGCCCTTTGTAATTTTGTCGTCCTTTAAATTTACCATGCATATTAAATTATTAATAAGATAATTCAATGTACAAGATTTTCGTATTACTGAGTTTTAAGTGGGTTAGATATCGGCAACTTTTTTTTTAACAAATAAATAGAATTATTAAAAGTTTAGAATCTTTAACAAATTTTATGGTGCAATAAAATAATTTTATCGCTGCCCTGCAACTACAATTTTCAAGCTACTAAAAAGAAAAGAAATAGAGATGAATGGTTCACCTTGATCCCACCCATGCTTGACCTTAAGTTGACCGATCAATCGTAATCTAACTCTAAACCAACCAAACTTTAATCCGACAAATTTAATTTAATTTTTATTATTTTTTAATTTTTTCATACTATATTAAAATGAACAATTGATATGAGTATTTTTATTATCTTGAGATAGGGACTTAATTAATTCTCCTATTCATGGTTCAAAAAGCTCAATGCATACGAATTTACAATAATTATTAATAAAATTTATTTATTTTAAAAAGAATTGGATAATTATTTTTTTAACTTTAAGTTATAATTAATTTATTTTAAAAAATATTAAAAAATATATAGGAGTAATGGATTAGGATCAAAGTTAGATTTGATTGATCTTGACTCAATTTAAGGTGCGTTCAACACACTAAATTTTGTTAAAAATTTTAAAAATTTATTCATTTTTTATGTCACTGCATAAATTAAGAATTTATAATTTATCTCAGTTTTTATCACTTCAAACGCACCCTTAGGGCTTGTTTGGAGCACTAACAAAGTTCAAAAAACTTCAAAAGCAACACTTTTTTCAAGTTCCAAAAAATTCTAATTTTTTAAAAAATTTTGCTAGAATCCGTTGGAATACCGAATTTTGATAGAATTTTTAAAAAAATTATACTGACATTTGTACCAAAAAGTTTTACAAAAATCTAAAATTTTTAAAATTCTCTAATAATATTTTATCACATATTATTTTATATAATTTTTAACAATTTTATATCAAATTAAACATAATTATTTAACCATTATTTTAAAATAACATTTTACATTTTAAAACCCAAAACAAAATTACTTTTAAACCTTTTTAAAATGTTTTGAGGCTCCAAACGGAACTAATCTGATTTGGTTTTCATAAGAACAGTCAGTGTCACAGATGATCTTGACCACCCGCCTTAATTTGATTTTCACGAGAGCTGTCAGTTTCCTAGAAAAATCGGACCGGTCGATCCGGCTTTCAAAGCGAATAAAGATGGAATCAACCCATTTAAAATGTACAATCTTTCGCTGTTGTGAACTTTATCAAAATTATTCACCTCAATGTTAATTTATGTCTCATATTTAAAAAATATTTAATATTATTCACTCAAAATTTTAGTAAAAGAGAGAGTTAGGAGAATATATGAGCACTCACACAACGCTTTCGGTCAAGTTTGTACTGCTCTGTTGCAAGAGTTAGTAGGTAGCCAGGGTGCGGGGGCGGAGCCTCCGCGGTACGATACACGTATAATTCCGTACAGTTTATTGTATGCTATTTAATAAAGGATATGTTAATAATTTTGGGTTACGTAAATGCTATCTTAAAAAGGTAAACCCTAATTGTTATGATTTACTCAGCCGTTTTATTTTTCATAGTAAAGAACAGACAAAAAATCTCCCGTGGACGTAAGCACATTATCGAATCACGTAAAATCTCGTGTTCTTGTGTGATTGTCTTCTATTTTTGTTATAAATTATTTTTCTTACGTGTGTTGCTAGATTCCAGTTTTTTCATCACTCGAGTTGTCAGCCAAGTTCCATGCCTCCAGTCTGTATATATGATGGGCGTGCATCGATCATAAAACCCTATTAACTCATTTTCAACAATTTTTTTTTCTTTTCATCAAATTAGAAGTTAAAAAAAAACAAAAAGATAGAAGTTTCCTAAAATAATTCACAAAATTTTTTCACTCTCCATTTTCTGATTTAGTGGGAATTCAAAAATTCTTTACGGTTTAACTTAATTAAGTACGTATTTGTCAAAATTATGGTACTGAAATTTATTCCTAAAGGTCTCCATTGGTTCGATCCATCATTTGTTTAGCATTTACAAATTAATTAATTCTTAATCTCCAAATTGTCATTCATATGTAAGAATTGTAATACATGCAGAAAAATCCACCCAACATTTGCAAACTCCAAAGTCTGGAAAGGGAAAAGCTAGCAGTTCACTTCTGCTTAATTTTAATTATCACAATGGTTGGTTTTTACCCCTTATAATTTATGATAATGCTAAAGTGTCGGTGCACACACTGTATGAGTTATTTTTTTCAAACAAATGCATATTTTTTAATTTTAAATAACTTACAAAAAAAATTAAAATAAAAAATATCAAAACACTTGTAAAATATTAGATAATTTTAAATGTCATTCAAGTAAGTAAGTTATAATCAAGTAAAAGGATAAAAAAAATATAATGATAGTGAATGATTAAAAAAAGTATTTGACGCGATATTAGAAAAAATACAAAATTAAATTCACTTAAATTAATTATAAAAAATATTGGTAATTGTGAGAAGATAAGTGGTATTAATTAAAATAAATAAAAAATTTCACTTCAATTAAAATTTTATTAATTTTTTTTTAACATGGATGTGACATGTTCACTTGTACTCTCACAACAGTACCTGTGCAATTAACAGCGAAAACTAAGGAGACGTTTGAGAGCGAATTAAATATCAATTTTTAAAAATTTTTATTATTTTTATTTTTCATACGTTAATTTTGAAACTCAGATTTTATAAATTTTTCTTAAATTTTATCAATTTTCATCAACTTTTGTAATTTTCTAAAAATTTTTTTGTCTAGAACTATTCCAATTGGTAGATGAGATTACATTCATACTTGTCTGGTCAAAATTTTTTAATTGTACTAATTAAATACCAAATAAAGACTAATACATTTATTTTTTTCTATTTTTTGACTTGCAAACGCACTTTTAAATTATTTGGTGTTAAGTATTTTTCACAAAAAGTGTACAAAAGTTGAAAAATTTTGAAAAAATGAAATAAAAATTAAAGATTTTTGGTGTAAAAAATTTTAAAAAAATTGAAAGGAAGTTAAAGAATATATATATATTTTAGTAATTGAAGTTAAAGAATGTTATCAATTTTTGTCCAAATGAATCACTTCACACGCAGAGTTCTTGAATTATATTTACCATTGGACAATATACATATACATTTGGTACTTACGGTTCAAAAATTAAACTTTGATCAAATTGTGCACATCCCCAAATGAGGAACAATAAAACATAAGAGTTCATGTGAATAAGAGATAGTATTTTATTTAATTATTATTTTATATTTAATTATAATAAAACAAGACAAACTTGCCAAATATCAATTACTTATATAGTTTTAGATTGATTACGTAATAATCCAACACAACTTTCTTAGTGTGTGGATATATATTTATATATCTGTAAATAAATCTTGGCTTACCTTGATATAGATATATATATGCTATTAAGAGTCGGCATACATTATTAATTTGTATGACTTTATTAAATTTTTATTTTAATTAAAATAAAATTATAATAAATTAATAAACATGGCTCAAATAGTAAATAGTTAGGATATTTAAGTAGACTAAGGAGCATTTAAAGAAAATAAAAAATTTATAAAAATAATATATGATTAACGAGTATTTAAGAAAGACAAATATATAAATGGGTAAAAATTACTTAATTATATAACAGTTATAAAAATTTACTTTTCCATACATTAAGGCTTGGTTTTAGTATCAAAAAAATAGTTTTAGTTTTTTAGTTTATTTTGGTTTTGTATGATCTCTTTTTTTTTTATCAAAATTTAATTTTTCTTTTTTATTTGGTAGTTTTTAGTCATATTATTTATATCCACAAATATATATATATATATATATTCAAATAAAAAAATTAACGTATATCAAAAGAAATTAGTTTTTTGTTTAGAAAAACTACTCTTTCCTTTTAGACTCGTATGTAAATTGTTTTATTTTTTCGTAATTTCTTTTTTGTTATGAATGCGGATAATATTTCTAAAAACTACCAAACAAAAGTAAAAGAAATCAAAATTTTATTGAAAAAAAAATATGAAACAGAAATAAATTTAAAAAAAAAAAAATTGATTTTTTGTTTCCCAATTAAACCAAACTTAATTATCCCTTAATACAATAAACAACACAACTTATCCCTGGAGACAGTCATCCCCAACGTCCTAAACTTTTCCTGATTCCATGCAACAGTAAACCAAGGCTGTATCACGTTTTCAGTTCTGATCAATTAGTGTTATACTAAAACAAACCCCAGCCGTGATCAAATATCTTAAAGAGTAAGCTTACCTAATGAGAATGGACATATATCATCACCTGAGATAAATTGTTAATTAAATGGGTATATCATCACCTGAGATAAATTGTTACTGAGATTTTCACAACTGCTCTTGTAATAAAACAAATAAATAAATAAATTAGAGAAGACAGGAAAATTAAATGCTTTTACCATGGAAATAACTCTGTCCAATAAAAAAAAAAAAAGTATAGATTAATTAAAAAATACACACCTTTCTCATTTAAAGCTGTTTGTTGGTGTGTATATATAGTTAAAGTGAGTCGAGAATAATCTTTGCGTCATAAGCATATATCTATAGAAGTTAACAAGCTCTATTAATGAACTGACGGACTGTTTGGGAGGAAGTTTTGGGTGAAATATAATCAAAAAAATCGTCCAAATTAATTAATTAATTAAGAAGCAAGCGCAAGCGGGTAAGTTTCTAAAATTAGGTTTACATCACACTAAAAGAGAGTCAACTTTCTCCCTTGGAAAAATTAAAAGAAGATATATAAGAGTAATCTGTGATTAAAGTTTACGGATCCGTTTTCTAAATTTTCAATATATGAACATACAGAATCACTCTGCATAATATAATATAATATAATAAAACATTGTTAATGCATGATACATAAAAATCAAAAAGATAATCTTAGATATCTTACAAGATCTTTTGCCACCATGCGGAATTAAGTGTTCCTCTGAAAAAAAAAAAAAAAAGTAAAAGGAAATTAATTTAATGACATGTTAATTTTTTGCACTTAGAAATCGCTATGTTCTTAATCAATTAATGTAAGAAACCATTAGAAGAGAAAGAAACCTGGGAATTTCAGAGGAAATTTATGAAAAGCTTAGCTTAATCTAGGAGAAAACTTCCAATAGCCAGCAATGAAGTTTTTGTCTAGCTTCCCTCTTAGGTATAGACTAGTGATAGCCCGTGCCTGAAGGCACGAAAAATATAATTTAAATTTTATTTAGAGTTTTAAAAATTATTAAAGAATATTAAATTTTTTAAAAAAATTATTTAATTTTTATCTCACTATATGAATTACGAACTCACAATTTTTAGCAAATTTTATAATTTTTGATACTCCAAATGTCCCCTTAACCAACAAAAAGTTTAATATAAATTTGTAAGACTAATTTGCATGAAAATCTAAAAATTAAAAATCACAAAATAAAAATTAAATACCCGTGCAAAGCACGAATTGCCTATTTCTTAATTTAGTTTTAAAATTTTTTATAACTTTTTTGTTTTGTTTTTATTAAAATTTATTTTTTTCAAAAGTTAAAAATTACTTGTGCTTAAAGCTGCATAAATATAATTTAGTTTGCAAATAACTCAAATATAAATTTATGAAACAAACTTACATGAAAAACTATTAAAATAATCTATACAGTCTTTAATAAACATGTAAAATATTATTATTTAATATAAATAAATACTTTAGAAGAGTAAAAAATTCTTTGATAAAATATGATGATAGGAGATATTTCTCGAGCCCTATTAAAATTTCAAGAATACCCCCAGGATCGTGTCGGAGCTGGGGTATCTCGTTGCCTCGTCTCCCTAAGCACGAGATCGAGCCAGGAAGACATACAGCTCAAGCTTGAAGAGAATCTGATCTCGAGCCCGTTGAAAGTCCAAGCTCGGGCTAGGGAAAGGTATGAGCCAGAGAGGTTTGAAGATCACGTGGATTCGTTTGATCCGAGATTCACACCTCATTTATAGAAGAAAAATATATCATCAGGAAACACGTTCCTAAAACTGTTGAAGGTTCGATTAAATCATATCTCATGCAAATACGGAAACCACCAGAAAATCCGACAAATAGCTCATTTGATACTTATCTACATACATCAGTCTCCCATTATAAAAGGAGGAACATGAAGCCATGAAAGGTACACAATCTTTTAATCCAGGCCGTTATTCTGCCAATTTACTTTCAGATTATCGTATATGACTTAATCATCGGAGTGTCATTGGCAGGCACCACACCGGTGTCCCCAGCGAACAGGTATATTTCTTCTAATTCCGGCAAGCTTGGTGGATCCTCGGGTCGAATTCACTGGTTCAAATAACCCTCGAAAACTCATCATCAACAGTTGGCGCCGTCTGTGGGAATTGACCGCGTGAAAATTATGCGTCTAAACTTAACCCCCAAGTGCAAGGGTGTGCAGTGTAGTTTTACCTGGTGAGTCCAGGATCGTATCCACAGGAAGCCTAAGGTATTAGTTTCTAAGTTATTCAGGTTCTTCTAATCCTAAAGTGCTGAATAAATAAATTTTTGGTATTTTTGGGAAGTGAATTTTCTACTAAATTTCCTAACCAGCTTTAAATAAAGATAATGTAGGAATAATCTATAATAAAATAAAAATTGTGAAAAGGTAAAGCACTTAATTAATTTATAAATTCAAATAATAAGACAGCAACCTTGGTTTGAAATTCAGTTTTCAGGTAAAGAAGAATCTTGTATTTGAAATCTTTTTATATTTTTACACAACTCAAATTTCATGTTTTTCTAAAAAGAAGGAAAATAAGAATCGAAAAATATTTCGTTAAAAATTTAAGTTACCACTTAATCTTAATTCAAGTTTCACGTTTTTCACGAAGAAGGGAAACAAGAATCGAAAAATTTTTCATTAAAGGATTTGTGGTTTTGAATTCAATTTGTTTACGTTAAAGGTTTAAAATTCGGGTTTAA
>JAVXUM010000023.1:28251646-28269295 GCA_035590655.1 Pouteria glomerata
AAAACTTTTTCTCAAATTCTTTCTTACTCTTCAGGTTACTTCACATTTTGATAAACCATTAAATTGAACTTAATGATAGTGTTTGAAGATTTGCATTGAGAAAGAGAATTGTATTAAGAAAAATAAAAATTTTGTTTCTCGGTTACAAAATTTTGTTCCTTACTCTACATACATATTAATATGGAGTAGCGAAAGTTAAAAAAAAAAAAAAGGTACATTTATTATTTTTTTATAAATATGTATATATATATATATATAAAGCTCATCAAAGAAAGCGCTATTTTTTTTTTTTTTCTTTTGAAGCTCAAAAAGAGCACTAAACTGCTTTGAAAAAGACACAATGCCGTTGGGAGCCGGGTGCTATGAATCCAAATGGGACATTATTTTTCTCCAAAGCTCGCACTATGGGGCAGTTTTGAACTAGAATTTTCTTTAAAAACTTTGTTAATTTTTTATTTTTTTAATTTCTCTAATCTTCTTTATCAAAAAAAAAAATCTACAGCTTTTTCTAACTTTTAAAAATTTTTATCAAATATATCGTTTGAAGTTACAAAAAGTCTCAAAAAAACCTTAAAAAAGAAAGAATACAAAAGTTTTTAACTTTTTTTAATTATAGCTCACTATGTGTCACTTTCACACTAATTTTAATTGTAATTTGTTTAAAACTTTATCAAAACTTCAAATATAAATTTTTTCCAAAAATAACACGTGCAAGCATTTAGACAAAAATTGCAAAAAGCTACACTTTTTTCGGTTTATCAAAGAATATCAAGGAACTCATGAAAAATACATATGCATTTAGAAAAAAAAAAAAAAAAAAGAAGTAATTGCAAAGTATAACAAATTAATGACAGTGTTACAACTAAGGTGCACTTATGTGAGTTTAATATCTTGAAATGATAGCCTCACAAAATTTTAACATCATCGTTCGTTTTTTTTTTTTTTTTAATATAATTTTTGTATTATATATTTTAATATAAATTTCTGCTTATATAACATTAATCAAAAGTAATTTGTAATGTAAAATGCCATTTGGGTCTTTGACATTCTGTTGGGTTGGGTTCAAACTTAGCTTCACTTTTATATGATCCCAAAGAAAGCCCACTGAAGCCCAAACCCACTGAGAATTTTTTTTTGGAAGATAAATCATAACAACTTTCACTGAGAAAGTCAATTGCATTGCCAGCAAGAAACTTAACGGCGAAAAGTAATAATGATAATTGATAACCGTTCTTCCCCTTTTGTATATATTATCGTGATATTTGCATTAGCCAACTTTATTCTTATTGATGGACACAAATAATAGAAAAATAGATTCACACCTTATTTTCAAACAACACCACAAAAGTATAAGAGAGAGAAAACGAGACATGCTGAGGAGAGAAGGTTGATGATATCATATGAAAATAAAAGATCCAAGGAGTTGTCTTTAGTTGTATTGCAAGTAATCGACAAAAAAGAGGCGATAAGAAAATGAATTCACGGCCCACGCCGGCATTTGTTTTGGTCTTGCTCCAAGTGTTTGTTTAAAGAGTAATTTTCGTTCTTATGTTAGGGTAAAAATGAGCCTAACTTTTATAATTTGGGATAGATTAAGAGATGTAACAAATAAATTTTACGCCTTTCTTATATTTATGTTACACTTAATTTTTATTTTTTAAAATTAATTTATAATAAATATTTTAAGATAATAATTAATCTGATTAAAATTTTAATTAATTACTACTAAATAAATAACAATTTTCTATTAAAATAACTTATTGTAAAGTGTTTTCATAAAAATTAATTTTGATTACAATTAAATTAATTCCTTTTACTGAACGTTATTTATTTTACCAAAATTAATTAGTAATGAAATAATAATTTATTATTAAAATAATTAGTTATCGAAACGTGCTACTAAAATTAACACTAGCTACTTTTTAAATAAATATTAATTTATTATTAAATAAATACTTTATACAATTTAATTATTACTCTTAATGTAATTAAATTATATAAATAAATTGTCAGACTCACTTCAAATACAAGGCGATTATTATAAGCTAATATTTACTGTTATTATCCAAATATAATTAACAAATATACATTACTTCATAATATTTACTATTGTAAAGCTTACCTCCAATCCACATGCTCTACTTTAGAGGAAGGTCTAAAATGCCTCAACTTGGAGGGGGACAATTATGTCATATTGCATCACATTTAGATCCATAATTCATATCAATTTGTATTTGTATTTAAATATTTTAAAAATTAATAAACGTGTTAAACAATTAATTTATTTTTAAATTGGACCAAATTCTTTCAATCTTGAGTTAATATATTCATGTTGTGTCATTATTATGGAGCCATTTGGAATAGCAATTTTTGGTAAATTTTTTATAATTTTACATCAAAAGTTACAAAATGTAACTTTTTATACATTTAACAAACAATTATAGATTTTTATTTTAAGATATTATCTATTACAAGATATCATCTATAATGTTATTATTCTTCTATCAAATATGTTATTTTAACTCAAAAAAAATTATTATATATAAAATAAAAATTAAAAGAGAAATACCATCTCCTTTTTAATATTACACCCTATTAAACCAACGTGCCTTGGTTGTGCACAAAGGGAAGGCTCAACCTCCACACAAGAAGAAACCTTGACCGGGAAATTCTGTAATTTTAAATATTTAAGTATTTTTTTTTAATTAACCAAATATCGAGCTTACAACATTTCATTAACGAACAATGTTACAGAGTTTAGCAGAAGCCTTAGCCAAATTATGGATTGTATATACTGTAGATTAATTCTACCTATCAACTTTATCAAACTTAATGACAGGAAACAAATTAGCTAGGTTCAAAATATTAAAAAATAATACACCAATCACTCTCTACTTTGTCTTTAATAGATCATTTAGCAGCAATATTTCACTAACTATTTGTTTAAACTCCAACATTTCAGTGGTTAGCCTTGCATATATCTATATAATAAAATATGTTTGTTGATAAAACGTTTTTATACGTGTTAGATAACGGACTCTTTCGGCCGCCCAGAAGTTAATCTGAGTGAAAAGACGAGGGAGGGGGTGTCTAAGAATGACAGCCTTCTCTGCCCCAGGAGCTGTTTATTTCGAGTGATATATATATGTGTATATCTAATTAGGTGAAACGGCCCAATGAAGAGTACAAAAAGGGTTTAAACAAAAGAAATAAAATCCTTTTGTTTAAAATACGTTTGTTGATAAGTCGTTAATATACGTGTCGGATAACGGCTATTTCGACCGTCAAGAGAATGGTCTAAGTGAAAAAATGAGGGAGGGGGTGTCTGCGGATGACATCCTTTTTCGCTCCAAGAGGAGTGTTTGTTCCGAGTTATATATATATATATATATATGTGTATCTAACTAGGTGAAACAGTCCAATGAAGAGCGTAAAAAGCGTTTAAACAAAAGAAATGAAATCTCTAGCAAAAATTTTTGATTTCGGCGTGAAAATTGCACATAAGTACAGAGTCAAAGATAAAGCGTGAAATCTCCTGCCATTTCTAAAGCCAAAGTTAGGCCTTAATCTTTATTTATTTATTTTCAATTTAAAATTAAAATTAAACATATAAATTTTTAAAAATTGAAAATTGTTATATATTTGGACTAGGCGTATCGGAGGGGAATGGTGTCGAGGCAAGGGGTGTTGTCGTAATTTAATTGGGTCTCATGTAATTTACGTCACTAAAAGACAACTAAATTAAAAAAAAATAAAAAATAATCATAATCATTGAATAAATCTAATAGTTAAAATTATTTCAAATTTAAATTCTTTAGTGTATATATTATATAGATAATACAAAAAGTATAAAAGTGTATGTATTTAAAATTTTAAGTACATTAAAATTAAATTTTTAATTTAAATATTTATTTTTTAAAGAAAACTAAATTTTAAATATTATTTTAAAAAAAACTTAGCTAATTTTTTATTTTTTTCTAATTTAGTTGTCTTTCCGGTCATTTTACATGAAAACATACCCTACTATTCTTTTCATATTTTGTTGAATATTTTTTTATTAAAATTTTTAAATTAATATTTTTAAAAATATGATAATATTAGAAATTATCCGTGCCTGAAGGCACAGAAATATAATTTGATTTCCAAATAGTTCAAATGCAAATTTGTAAAACAAATCTGCATGGAAAATTATAAAAATAATATTTTCAAATCAATATTTCAAAAAACATGATAATATTTTTACATCTTTATGAAACACTGTATAGACACTTCAATCTCTTTTGATTAGTGATTTTATTTTTATAAATTACTAGAAATTATCCGTGCTTGAAAACACAGAAATATAATTTAGTCTGCAAATAGTTCAAGTATAAATTTGTAAAACAAACCTACGTGGAAAAGCTGTAAAAATAATTTATAAAAATAAAAATTATTAATTAAAATAGATTAATGTATTTTATAAAAATATAAAAATATTATTATATTTTTAAAAATATTAATTTAAAAATATTATTTTTACAATTTTTTCATGTAAGTGTATTTTACAAATTTATATTTAAATTATTTGTAAACCAAATAATATTTCTATGGCTCCAAGCACAAGTAAGTAATTTTTAGTATATGTATAACATCCAAATTGCCCGGAAAACAATAAACAAATTAAATGGTGTGTGGTAACAAGAAAGAGAGATGCAGGAGCTGGCATTGATTCTTCACACAAGTCTGGAGCAGCATATACGCATATCATAAATCAATTATTAAGATTGCTAGGATTTATTCGCAGAGTGTTCCGTAAAGTTCAACAGGTTGACTTCTCCGCATCACCAGCTACATATATATATATATACACATATATCATGATATGCATGTCACATGGACTTCACGAAAGCCCCACGTAGCTTTTTAACAAGATCCTTCACTGTCATGCAAATCTCATCATCCATCTGAAAATAAATTAATGCGCATGTCAAACATCCAAATCAAACGTTAAAAATTGATCATTTACACTATTATATATATATATATATTATTGATATATGTATAGAAGACAAATGTTAATTTCTTAACAATTTTTGTTTCTACCATGATGAGAATAAATATAATTATTATATATTGTACATAGTAGAAGTGATTCATGTAAGAAATGCTCTTGCAAGAACAAAAATTATTAGGATTATATGCGCACAAACAGAGTAATGAGAGAATGAGTTAATTTTTACCTGAGCAACAACGGTTATGTCCATAGCATGTTGCCCAAATGGCAAGAAACTGCAGTTGACAACACTCAGTTTAAGGTTCTCTATTTCGTTAAGTAGTTTAGCAGCGAATCCCTTTTGCTTCTTGCAGTGGATTTTGATGAGCACGTTGTTCTCTGAAACTCTAGCTTCGATGGCCGGAAGTGCCTCCTCCTCCTTAAAGACGCACTCAAAGTTCCGTTCACACGGAGAAGAATCGTCGTCGTCGTCATCCGCGTAGAGCTGAGACTTCTTCAAGAAAAAAACAGATTCTTTCGATTTCCTGTTAATTTGTTTCTCGAGCAATTTCACATGATCCTGAAGCTGTTTCAAGTACTTAATAGCATCTCCAAGCACAGAAGCTTTGTCCATCTGTAAAGGAACATAAAAAGATCACGTTTGGACAAATTTAAGGGTGTGATTATTTCAATAAGGGGTATGTATAGCACCCACCTTCTTTAAGCCAGGAACCATAGATGAAAGAGCTATGAAACGTTGACTGAGTTTTTCTCTCCGCTTTCTCTCTGCCATTACACGATCTTGCGCCTCGGCAGGAGTCCTAGTTATCGGATTGGGCCTCGCTTTTGGCGCATTATTTGTGTTGATATCTCCATTGGGAAGCAGATGCTTATTATTATTATTATTTGGCTCCAACCTGGTGTTCTCAAGTAGCCGCGGAGGCTTAGCAGACGGCGAGGCAGCAGCCGGCGGTGGTGAAGAATCCGAACAGTCGAAAGAACTGTGATTCTGAGGGTTAGTTTTGATCTGCTTGGTTGGTCTCTCATCATCAACGCTGGTAGTCTCGTGACAAATTTCTTCTGATGAACCAGCTGTAGTGAAAGTGGCCGCACCGGTGGTAGTAATTGAGGCGTTGCAGCTGCCACACTGCAGATTTAAGGGATGGGTATAATTATTATGAGTGTGGTTCTCGTCAGAAGATGAAGAAGATTGTTGAAGGTTCTGATCTCCTGGTGCAAAGTCATTGACAGGATTATTGATGAATTCGTTACAGAAGTGATCTATGTAGTCATAGTCATCCATTTCCTGGAAATTGAGAAGGAAATCAGTGTCGGACCACGAAAGAAGGCGTGTCAGAAAGTAACGACGTGTCAACGGCGGAGTTAAATTAAGACGAAGAAAATCACATTAGTCTCTTGAAATAGACTTATATAAATAATATAAATTTATCATTTTTAAATAATAGTTCCGATAAGTTTTTTCAAGTTGTGTATATTACTTAAATTACAACCATACGCGATTTAAGAAAAAAATTAATAATAATATTAATAGAGAAGGAGAAGCAGAAATTGTGAGCCAGTTGAAAGTTGATCAATAAGGAAAAATGATACACTATCAGAATTTTAATTAAAATTTACTATTATAACAATATAGAATGTGTTTAGGGTAATAAAAAAATGAGATAAACTGTGAATTCGTAATTCGTACAGTAAATAAGTTTTAAAAATTTTTAAAATTTTTTTTTTATTTTTTGATAAGTCAAACAATACCTTAATGGCGTAGCTACAGTGAAAAAATATTTTAATGAATTATTTATTTTTGAAAGTACAAATCACTCTACACAATTTTTTATTAAGCATTATTCAGGTTCAGACTTAGTATGAGAAAAAAAAAAAAAAAATTTATGACTAACTACTGAAAAAAGTTTTTTTTTTTTGGAACGGAAAAACTAACTTTGAGTAATTATCTTTGTAACTTTTTCTTCATTTGGCACATTTGTCTTTTAAAGTTTAAAAGAAATTTAAAATGTAAAATGATAATTTTAGTTATTTAAAAAAATTAAAAAATTAATAAAAAAGTTAAGTTTTTGATTACTGAAAACCAAACAAAACTTGAGTTTGAAAAGCAAAAATTAATTTTTGCCTACTAGATTTTTACCTAGTTATTAAAAAAATAATATTTTTTTTAATATTTCAGGGGAGAGAGGAAAAAAATCAGTTTTTTAAACTTTTTTTATTAATTTGTATATTTTGCTTTTTATAATTTAAAAAAAAAAACCTAAAATATAATAAGACAATTTTAATCATTTAGGACAAAAAAAAAAAAAAAACAAAAAGAACTTTGTATTAATCTCACCAGTTCCGAAATCCAGGAGAATTCCATAAACGCACTGCCTTTACTTCTCCGGATTTGGCCAAGTGGTTCCTGCGAGCATTAAAGAAGGCACATGGTTCAGAAACAAAGCCACCAAGCCCGACAATCGTAGGCCTCGATGCACAAAGCAGTAGAAAAAAAAGCAAATCACGGGAACAGATATGCGATCTTTTTCTTCTTTTTCCAAGGTTTGAAATTGAAAGCACAACTGCATCGCCAAAAACATCATGACAAGAACTCAGAGTCAGAACCCATTGCACTAACCCTTCATTTGCAGCTTCAAATTTTATTAAAAATTTGTATAAAAGTTTAAAGTTAGGTAAATTACGAGCTCATAATTTAAATAATAAAATAAATAATAAATAATTTTTAAAAATTTTTTCATTTCCCCACAACCAAAACGGTGCGTCACTTGAGTAATAGAACCTATTTACTTGTCTGGGACTCTGGTTTTCAAAACTCAAAACGGCTGCTACGTCAAGCACAAAAATAAAAGGTTATTTAATAATAGAGTTAATAATTCAGGGATGCGCGTGTCATCATGCTAATAAATAACAAAAAAATAAAATAAAAGAGAATGAATGCTGACGGTGAGTTGAAGAAGCAACTCTATGATGTTTTAATAATTCAATGCACAAACCCACTGCAAGAAAAAGAAGAGATGGAGGACATACCTTGCTTTCTTCTTCCCTGATTAAACAAATTCCTTGTTTGGGGACTACTTTGTAAATTGAGGTCTGCATGGCTTTCTTTTTATAGACTGGCGGTCACCAACCCCACTAAAAAAAAATAAAATAAAATAAAATTTAGAAGATCTCAACTCTTTCCACGTGTGAGAACGTGGGCTTTAGATAGACGTGGCATTGTATATATATATGTATAATATATAATAACTCAGTTAATCCGAATGAACTCTAGATGATCCAAATAAAGTCCGGATCGTCTGGAACTGCTACCTGGATATTGGTGTGGTGCCTGTCAAAGAGTTTTCGATGATTAAGTTAGCAAGAATGCTGAGAAAATATTTTGGCAGAGTAACGGTAATATAAGAGTTGTTCGTCTACCTGAGCACCGGAAATAGTTATATTTATAGATATCTGCTGAGCCTGCATGGATAATGCATATATAATTAGTATAGAATCATGTCTATCGTTCAATCAGGGTCTGCCACGTGTATTATAAAATTCCATGCAAATATCCTCTGGCTAGTCTTTAGAGCCGCTAGTGGGCAATGTCGCTAGTGGGCTTAGTGGGCAGGTGACGCCTTCCGCAGCGGATATCACATAAAAAGTCATAGGATGACGGTACGTGTGACACGTAAACATCTTTGTCTTATTTAGCAGTCACATGTGTAACGCACGATCGGTCGGTCGCTATGTTCAACAAGATAGATCTAACTTCCGGATGGCATGAGGTGATGACGTCGAACATGTTTGGATCGATCGGGCGCAAAGTGATGGGTCGGGCATACCCTATCAGATGGGTCGGGTGTAAACTTTCGATCGGGCATACCCTATCAGATACTCCCAATTCCTTCAATCACCGAAGGTGGGCGAAAGGAATCTAATACACGTTTCAAGTGTAAGCTGTCGATCGGTCAGTTTGTTGCATGGCGTTCATTTACTTCTCTCCAGTCGTACCTATGAGCTCGGTCGTATGTGAGGTGCACCCTATCATATTAGATATCAGATGCCCCCGATCTCATCGGTCGAGGGTGAGGGAATTGTAACAGTCATGCGCTGGCATGTACATAAACACGCACATTTAATGTAAGCGAGGCATAAGAGGCGGCGCGACAGGTGGGAGTATGGTGAAAGTACGCGGCCGTTTTACCTCCCAGCCACGCATCGCCACGTCGTTGGGCGGACGTTAGGTAGCAAAAACGTTCGTTGTTACGGGCCGTGGATTTGAGCTTTGAATCTGGACCGTTAATTTTGAAAATAATATTAGAAATTCGTGGTTTAGACCCCATATTAATAACCCACAGAAGAAATCGACAAGCTCTTTTACGCATTTTGAAGTATTTTCGCCATTGTTGCAACCGCGAACTCTGTTCATCAGCTTCCTCCAGCTCTTCGGTAAGAATCAGTACGTTTTATGCTTTGGCTTTTAAACCGTTGTATCTTCTTTTACAAGAACCAAAGAACGCTTCTCGATTCGAGTGAGTTTATTGGAAACCCTAGGTTTCTTCGAGTGGTAGTTGGGGGGGTTATATTTACTAACTACTCGTTTCGAATATCCCAAATTTTTTTTCCAGTCTTAATGGGTAGGCCAGAGAAGGTGAGGGTTTCTAGTAGTGATGAGTCTGACTTAGACGGGTTGGTTTTTCCCCGTCGTATTAGGGCGGCCGGTGCCGGCCCTAGTACGAGTGGTCGTCAGAAGATTACTGACGAACGTATCGTAGATGCCTTCCATGACGAGGTTAGAGGAGAGGGTGAAAAAAGAACATCCCAGTTTGAGGCTGAGGGGATAAAGTCTACGATTATCTCAAAAAGGATTTCCAAACTGATTAATGAATTCCAATTTCCCGATGACCTGCATTACCGGGTCCCAGGTCCAAACGACTCAGCCTGTTCCCCTCGGCCCGGGGAAGTTACCGTGTACGAGGCGGCCTTATACGGATGGCTCAGATTCCCCTAACACGTTTTTATTTGCCGAGTTCTTGCTTACCTTTGGTTGACAATTGGACAAATTGCCCCCAATGGTTGGAGAATCATGGTCGGGGCTTATATATGCTGGTCATTCGCCACCAAGGAAGAATTATCTCTGAGCCAGTTTTTCCATTTTTATAAAGTAACCGAAAGAGGTTCTGGCTGGTGCTACTTCTCTAGTCGGAAGCCAGAGTTCAATTTTGTAACCCAACTTCCCAGTTCGAACAAAGGGTAGAAGGATAAATACTTCTTCATCCGCAGATCAAGTTGGGAATTCTAACCTTGGGAATTCGACAGCGAGAGAGACGTTTGCATTCCACGTTTTTGGGGTCAACCAAGCACTCAGGGTACGTCGTAGGTTTCCTTCTTTCATTCATTTTAGATTTCTCCTAAACTAGAAGTGAAGGCTCTAACCCCAACCCTTGTCCTTGGTTGTTCTATCCAACTCGGAGACCACCTGTTCTCTCCTCGAATGAGAAGAGCCCTCTGCGCTTGGCAAAAGAAAACGAACTTTGTCAAGCAAAATATTTAATCACGGCCGAAAACCTTACCTCACTATTGCTCGATCCCGAACCCGACAGTCTCGCTTTCGTAGCCAAACGTGAGCGGAGTGAGTTCATGCATTTCTCTTTATGTTTCTCAATAAAAACTGTTCTAACAGATGTCCTCTGATTTGAAACAGGTAACGAACATTCGGACAGACCGTCCGCGAAGGGTCAAAAAGAAAGACCAATCGATCGATCGCAACAACTAGTTGACGAAGAGTCTGAGAAATCCGAAGGAGAATAATAAGAAGATAAGCTGATATTCGATGTGTCGTTCTTAAATCGGGCTGGGGGATCTGCGGACAAATCACCAAAGGAGCCCCCCAAGAAAAAGGCCAGATCGGCCTGGTCTGGTCAGGTGACTGACCGAACCGAAAGGGTGGAGTCTCAGAGGGAAGACCCACCGCCACCTGGTCAAGAGAAGTCGTACCGCCACCACTACCTACCGGAGCGACCGAAGCAGGCTCCGGGTCTCAGTCAGGGGCATCGGGTGATAGCTTACTCTTCATCAGCAGTAGTGCTGTCTGGCAAAATATCAATAGGCTCGCCGCCGCGGAGAGCTTTGGATGCTCCCAAGGGCCTACAAACGTCGAAATGGTTCAAGACTTGAACCACGACATTTTCAAGGTAATAACATTCTTAATTCTTTGCAGATTAGATAAACTTTATTCTTTTCCTTCCTCTTTTTCCCCTTTTTTTTTACGGTGTAATTTCTTGCTTCAGGTTGCGTTCAAAATCGTTCGCCGTGTTCAAAAGGCTGGCTGTTACAGAAAAGTCTCTGTCTGACGAGCGCAGCACGCTGAAGAAAACACTGACTGAACTTGTTGCTGCTCGGGACAACGAGGCCATAGCCTGAGCTGAAAAAGAAGATATAATACAACATGAAAAGGCCATGATTGAAGAGAACAAACGGTTGAAGACCGATCGAGAGACCGTATGGGGCCAATATGAGTCTGCTCAGGCTCGGCTGGAGGAGGTGGAAAAGGAGATGACCGATCAGAGGGAGCCGTCAGAGAAAAAGATCACCGATCTGGAAGAGCAGTTGGTTGCGGCTGAAGAGAATGCAATAGAGGACTTCAAGGCCTCCGATGATTATCGGGCAACACTCATGCCTGTTTTCATTGAGGGTTTTGAACATGCCCGAGCCAAGTTTACTGCTGCCTTCCCTAATTTGGACTTCTCGAAAATCAAGCCTAGCCGGGATTCAGCAGAAAAGAAGGGAGAAGGGAATGTAGAAGAAAGAAAAGAGGGAGAAAACATACAGCCCTCGCAACAAACTGGAGCTACTCAAGGTGCCAATGATGTCGAAGTTCAGTCCAAAGAGACTGGTACTCAAAATGCTCGAGATGGTGATGGCCCGGAAGAACACTCTACTGAAGATCATTCTACTGTTGCTTCTTGAAACTTGTTATTATTGCCTTTTTCCCCTGCGGCTACTCGATTTGATCTTCTAATTTCTTTTTTTTTTTTTTTAAGAAACTTTGTAGAAGGAAACTTTGAGAAAGTGTAATGAAACATTCTTTTTGCTATCCTACTGTTTAACTTTTCTGTTTTGTCTATATTTCTTTAATATTTCATGGCTAAGTTACTCAAATCAGCTACAAAAGTAATCATGGTTTGCAGCTCGGCCTTACTGGTTGAGGCCATTACCTTATTTGGTCCGGCTAGGACTTCTGGGACCAGCTCGGACCATCTATTTAAAATATACTTAACGAACTCGGCCTTTGGAGTTGACTGAGTGGATATAGATAAAAGTTGACAAATGAACAAATGTGAACTCATCTAAAATAACTAATCAGCAGAATTATCTTGATTAGGTTGGTAAATCACCAAACTTATGGTTACCTTATTATTCAAGGCCATTGGTTTGTTACTTAGTCTGATCGGTCAGTCTGGCCGACCCTGCTTAGTCGTTTTGTCACTTAGTCTGATCGGTCGATCTGGCCAACTTTGCTTAGTCGCTTTGTCGATCTGTCGCTGTTAAGTTATTTTGTCCTTTTTAAGTTGTTCTGTTGCTTTCAAGTCG
The DNA here is from genome assembly GCA_035590655.1 of Pouteria glomerata. Lineage (NCBI taxonomy): Eukaryota > Viridiplantae > Streptophyta > Magnoliopsida > Ericales > Sapotaceae > Pouteria > Pouteria glomerata. Next base: position 28,264,215 of record JAVXUM010000023.1, read on the forward strand.
ACTTGTCACTTTTATGTCGATGATACAATGTCGATTATGCTGTTGTGTGTCGATCCGTCGCGCCAGATCTATTCTTCATTTGGTTATGTTGCTTCGTGTCGATCGGATTAGTAGATATCATTTGCTTGGGAGTACGCTGCTCTATGGGACTTACGCTCCCCTTATTATCGCTTGCTTATGTAGACTTGCCCTTCAGGGCATAGGCTTCGTGAGCCTCGGGTTTCTTGAGCCCCTGGTCACTTGGACCAATTTGCAGTAGAACCGCTGAAGTAGAATTATCTGTTGTAGAATTATCGAAGGAAGATCGTTGTGGTAGAATTTCCGGTCAAACGTATGCATAACCAAGTTTCTTTAAAGTCGAATCGTAAATCACAGTTGCATTTCCTAAAAACGGGGAATGTTTGAGTCCTGCTCAATCAATGAGTACGATTAATGACGAGTAACCATTTACAAGACCAGAATAATAACAAAAACAGTTCAAAAAATTAAACTTTAAACATAATATCTCCTGAGGTGCTCAGCGTGCCAAGGGTGTGGTAGTTCTTTGCCCCCGAGTGCCTTTAGTCGGTATGTTCCTTTTCTGGTAAAGCCGAGCACTTGGTAAGAACCTTCCCAGTTTGGACTGAGCTTGCCTTCTTATGGATTTCTGGTGGATTGATTGACTCATTTCAGCACCAAGTCCCCAACGTTGAATTCTCTGGGTCAAGCCCTTGAGTTATGGTACTTGCGCATTCTCTGCTGGTAAGAAACCATTTGGATCGCAGCTTGTAATCTTTTTTCTTCGAGCAAATCAACTTCTTCCTTCATCAGTTCTCAGTTCTGATCCGGGTTGAAGTTCAGCGTTCTGTTGTTGGAAAGTCCGACCTCCACTGGGATCACTGCCTCGGCGCCGTAGGTGAGGGAGAAAGGAGTCTGCCCCGTTGGTGTTCTTTCCGTCGTTCTGTAGGCCCAGATGATGTTGGGGAGTTCGTCTGCCCAGAGCTCTTTCGCTTTATCCAGCTTCGTTTTGATAATTTTGAGGAGGCATCTGTTTGTGACTTTAACTTGACCATTAGCTTAAGGGTGCTCAGGTGAAGAGTAGTGATGACCGATCCCCAACTCTTCGCAGAGTTCGTTGAATTGTCTTCCCTCAAACTGCTTACCGTTATCAGTGATCACCACCTTGGGGATACCAAACCGACAAACAATGTTCTGCCAGAGAAACTTCCTCATGTTCTGCTCTGTTATGCTCGGGAGTGCCTCGGCTTCTGCCTACTTCGTGAAGTAGTCGATGGCCGCCACTGCAAATTTTCTCTGTCCTTTTTCGGGAGGAAGTGGACCAACAATGTCTATCCCCCACTGCGCGAATGGCCAGGGGCTCTGAATAGGCGTTAACTCTTAGGGCGGTTGTCTCGGAACATTAGAAAATCTTTGGCATTTGTTACACTTTTTGACGAACTCCTTATTATCTTTCTTTAGAGTGGGCCAATAATAACCAACCCTTAGGATCTTGCCGGCCAATGCTCTGCTTCTTGAATGGTTACCGCAGACCCCTTCGTGGATTTCCCTCATAATATAGTCAGCCTCTTGCTCATTTAAGCACCGAAGCAGTGGGGAGCTATTTCCTCTCTTGTACAGGATACCGTTCATGATCAGGTATCTGCTCGATCTACACTGAATTCTTCGGGCTTCATTTTTATCGTTTGGCAGAACACCGTCATCCAAATATGCTCTAATCGGTCTGGCCCATTCGGCTTCTTCTTGGACTTGGTTCACCTCTGGGGAATTGATGGTCGGTCGATCAAGTATCTCCATTGGTACGTCCGGACATTCCTCCCCTGAAGAAGCAATTCTCGCTAGACGATCAACCTCCTCATTCTGATATCTTGGAACTCGTTGAAGCTGGAACTTTTAAAACTTCCTGGACAAACTCTTTGCCCTTTCACAGTATTTGGCCATACGCTCCTCCCTGGCTTCATATTCTCCTTGAACTTGTTCGACCACCAATTAGGAGTCGCTGAGCACCTTTATTCGTTCTGCTCCTATTCTCTTGGTCATTTGAAGACCAGCAAGAATGGCCTCATATTCTGCTACATTATTGGTGGCAGGGAATTTGAACCGTAAAGAATATTTGAATCTATGGCCTTCGGGAGACACAAGAATTATTTTGGCACCACTAAATTTATTTGTTGACGAGCCATCCACATTCAGCGTCCAAAGTTCGTCACTACCTTCTTCCGGGTCTGGATGCTCTTGGCGGTCTGTAAACTCTGCAATAAAATCTGCTACAGCTTGCCCTTTTATTACTATCCTCGGCCGGTACTGGATGTCAAATTGGCTGAGATTGACCGACCACTTCATAAGTTTGCCAGATGTTTCGGGCTTATGGAGCACATTTTTGAGAGGTTGGTCTATGAGCACTACAATAGTATGGGTTTGAAAATATGCCCTCAGTCGCTGTGCTGCAGTCACAAAGACGAAGGCCAATAGCTCCATCTTGGGGTATCTTTTCTTCGCTCCTCGGAGGGCCTTGCTCGTATAATAGACCGGCTTCTGAATTCCATCCTCCTCCCAAACTAGTGCCGAGCTCATAGCTGTAGATGAAACGACGAAGTAGAGGAATAATTCTTCCCCTGGGGTAGTCCGACTGAGCAGCGGGACAGACCCCAGGTACTGCTTAAGTTGCTCGAAAACTTTTTTACATTCAGCCTTCCATTCGAATGCCTTTCGTAACACCTTGAAGAATGGGTGGCATTTGTCAGTTGATTTGGAAATGAATCTGTTCAATGCAGCCACCTTGCCAATGAGTCTTTAAACTTCCTTTGTACTTCGAGGGGGTTACATCTCTATTATTGCTCTGACTTTTCCGGGATTGGCCTCTATCCTTCAGCTGGAGACCATAAACCCAAGGAATTTGACAGATGCCACTCCAAACATGCATTTTACAGGATTCAGCTTCATCCCGTATTTCCTCAAGGTGTCGAAGGTCTCTTGTAGATCGGCCATATGCGACTTCGTTTTCTTACTCTTGACCAGCATGTCATCTACGTAGACCTCCACGTTTCGCCCTACCTGACCTCCGAATATTTTGTTCATGAGCCACTGATAAGTTGCTCCTGCATTTTTTAACCCGAATGGCATGACATTATAACAGTACAGTCCTCGATCAGTGATGAAGGTCGTATGCTCTTGGTCGTGCTCGGCCATCTGTATTTGCTTGTATCCTTAAAATGCATTCATGAATGATAGCATTTCATGGCTGACTGTTGAATCAACCAACAAATCAATAGATGACAGGAGGAAGCTATCCTTCGGACAAGCTTTTTTCAAATCGGTGAAGTCGACGCACATCCGCAACTTGCCGTTGGACTTCTTGACCATCACCACGTTGGACAGCCAAGAGGGGTAATGAACCTCGCGAATGAATTTCACTTTTATCAGCTTGTCGACTTCCTCGGCTATTGTGTTATTCCTTTCTGGGCATAAGACCCTCCTCTTCTGCTTTATTGGCCGAGCAGCCGAAAATATGTTGAGGTAATGAGCAATCACACCTGTGCTTATTCCTGGTATGTCTTCATGGGACCAAGCGAAGACATCCAAGTTATTCAGCAAACAATCTTTTATTTCTTTCTTTAGAGGCTGGAGCATTTCTAAGCCCACCTTTATTGTTTTCTCCTGACCAGGAGAGCCGACCTCCAGGTCTTCCATTTCCCCTTCTGGCTCTTCTTTCTTTATTTCTTCTTCATCCCAGACTTCCAACCCATCGATCACCAGGGTTTACCTGGGAGTCTCTTCCTTCAGTGAGGACACATAGCATTCTCGAGCCATCTTTTGGTCGCCTTTGACACATCTGACCCCATCTTTGGTCGGAAACTTAACCCTAAGATGGTAAGTGGATGTGACTACTCGGAATGCATTTAGGGCTGTCCTTCCCAGGATCACGTTGTAAGCCGAGGGGTAGTCCACCACCAAGAAGTTGATCATCCTCGTGACTTGGTGGGGTCTTTCTCCGAGGGTGACCGGTAGTGTTATTGAGCCGAGTGGCACTACCCGGTCTCCAATAAAGCCAACCAGGGGAGAGGACACCGGATGCAACCTTTCCCGACTGATCCTCATTTTTTTGAATGCCTCCCAGTAAAGGATGTCTGCCAAACTCCCACTATCGATAAGAATTCTCCAAGTCTTGAAGTTGGCAGTTATGGCTGAAGCAACAAGGGGGTCATCATGAGGTTGGGAGATCTCGTTTGCTTTTTCCTCCGTGAAGGAGATCGATCAGGACTTGATTTTTACTTTCTTGTTCAGGTGATCGGCCATATGTATTTCTCTCGGGGTGTTCAATCCCCAGGCATATCTCTTCCTGGTTGAGGAAGATTCTCCTCTTAATGCAAAACCACCAGAAATGACCCTTATTTCCCCGATTAGGTTCTGGTTTTGCCTGGCTGGGTCCGGGCTTCACCTTTCTGGTGCTCCCCTTCTTGGGCTCTGCTGATCGGGCGCTCTTCCTTCGGGTCTTCTATTGTTTCTGCCAAGTAGAAACCTCCCGAGTCTACCCTGGCGCACGAGCTCCTCCACCATCCTTTTGAGGTCATAGCATTCTTCAGTGTCGTGGCCATGATCCCGATGATAATGACAGTATTTGTGCTGGAATCGTCTTTCTAGCGGAGTTTTTAAGGGCTTTGGCCACCTAAAATCTCGGTCGTTCCTGATTTCGAAAAGCACGTTTGTTAAGCTGGTGTTCAGTGGAGTGAAGTCTCGTCGATCGTCATATCGTCGGTTGTTAAACCTCCGCGACCCTTTGTCCGGCCTGCTATCAATCCTCCTGTTCTTAGGATCTCTACTGCCCCTGGTGTCATTTGGGGCGTCGTGCCTCTTCTTCTCAGTCCTCGAACCGAAAGCCCCACCAGCATCTTTCTTGGCCTTCATTACGTCCTCCAAGTTGATGTACTTTTGAGCTCAAAACATGAGCTCCGCCAAACCTGTCGTCGGTTTCTTTACTAAAGATGCCATAAATTGGGGCGACCTAAGTGATTACGCTTGAAAAGTGTAATTACAAACCCAACAAATTAGTATATTTAAGTTTATTTAACTTTTAAGTTTATTAT
>JAVXUM010000023.1:28305007-28319754 GCA_035590655.1 Pouteria glomerata
TTTAGCTTCTTCCCCCCCCCCCCCCCACAAAAAAAAAAAAAAATGCACATTATTCTATTAAGTTAAATAAACATACCCACACACAGCACTCATGAAAAAAAAAAAAAAAAAATGCAACGTTACAGCCAATGAGGAATACGTACAATTTCATCAATTGCTTGGTTTAAGGATAAATTTCCGAAGGTATTGCTGAGGTACTCTGAGAATTTGGTGCTCTCTGAGCCAAGGTCTATGATCTGCCTGTTTGAGAATGAACGACATCAACTCTCTGTTTTATTTTATTTTTTTACATGGTCGAGAAAAATGAAAATTAAATAAATTTATTCAAATTACAATAAACTATTCATAAACTAACCTGAACTGACCATCAACAAAAGTTTCCGTAACTGGAGCAGCTCCGTATCGTAGAGCCTTGAGCTACAGTTTTCAAATATAAGGAAAAAGGACAAAATAAGCAATCCTGTAAAAAAATATTTACAAGAGAAAAACCAAAAATTTTGTGACATAAACACACACACACAAAAAATAAATAAATAAGTAAATAAAAATACCGATAGATGCCTTTCCATGAATAGCATAGATACATAATGACAGATGGAGGACAAAATAGGGCAAAGTTTTGAAAATTGCAAACAAATATCACAGAAAGCATGATTAGGCCATAAAAACTAATACCATGGGATTAGAAGTGGGATTTCATACACTCTGGAATTCAATTAATAGATGGGATTATTAACATGGACTCTTCTATTTCCTCCAATGTGTGAATGTTCACTGGATATGATAAGGGTAAGGTATAGAATACGTGTCCGACATCCGTACTCAAATTGGACACTTGGATCCTCTTGAAGAAGTAACGACATACATTTGATGATAAAAATAAATAAATAAATAAATTCTAATCTTCTATGTAGATGGAAGATTAGAATCTCAATTTTCCTTAAATTATTTTAATTCCAAGCATCTTTTTAAACAATAATCATATTTATGTCAATATATTACACAAAATATATATTATATTTAAATGTTAATGACATGTCCATGTACCCTACACAATTTTTGGACCCATATCCTAAAATCCCAGCATTAAAGTTTTGGAATGTCTAACACCTAAAAACAAACCCACACTTGACACTATTACACGAGTTCATGTAACACAGCCATTGGATTTGGGAGGGAAAACATCTTGAAAGGGCACGTAATCCTTCCCCCGTAGTATTCTTCCCCCCAAATTTTGGGGGATTATAGTCCTTCTCCCCCATAATATTCTTACCACTAAATTTTAGGGGAAGAACACATCCAGTGCCTTTTTGCATTTTTTTGGTACCAAACAAGGGATTTGAGGGACCACAGAATTATAAGTCCAATGCCACCTCTGAGACCCCCAAACACAGCTTTGGAGGAAGAAATTTATTTTAGGCCTAAGGCACTAAAAAGGAAAGAGGGACTCAGAGAAGGCGCTAAAACTAAAAAGGAAAGAGGGACTCAGAGAAGGCGCTAAACTATGAGAGAAATATGCCAAGGAAAAGAAAAGACAACAAATGAATTAGCTGACTCTGGCCCTGGATCTAGATAAAGTTAAATGTCCAAACAGAACATTCTATTACTATCTCATGTATGTCCTCAGGACACAAGTTCTTCTCTAGTTGTTTGTAAATGTAAAAAAGAGTACTTCAATATACCAGTATATGAAGTATTATGCTTGAAGCAGTGCCAAGATTAACATGGATCGAGATAGAAAGAAAGGATGAATTAGCTTGCAGTTTAACTGAAATTATGGCGCTTAATCAAGCAAAAACAATATTTGTGTATAAAAAGGACAAGGCTATGTGAATGCGAGTATTTGCAGATGCGTGCATACTGATATACATGAATATTAATTCTACTTAAAGGATCCTTTTGAGAGTTCAAAACAGGCCCCCAAAGCCCACAGAGGTGATAGTTATACAAGAACTCACTTTTCAAGTAAAAATAATTGCAAACAGGAACTGAGCTGCTAATTTTAGGTGAAAATATTTTTAGGGTACACATACCTGAACTGGCAGCATCGGATCATCAAAAGATTGGCATAATATAATATCAGATCCTGCAAAGATTAAATGGGATAAAGCTTCATCGTATTCATTTAAAAATCTCACATTGTCATCCTGCAAAGGGAAAGCGCCAACATATAGTTTATCAATTGAGCACAAGGTGAAACAAGCATCATGAAACAAATTCCTTGATGACATTTAATGATTAAAAAACAAGGCGTAGTTTCTTCCAGACTAACTATAACAAACAAGGGGAATTCTTTTGGAGGAAAACATTTTAACAGTGTCGAACATAAAGGTCAAAGAAACAGCCATTGTTCTGCAGCCCATGTTGGCAAACCCTTCCTCATGATAGTTATACAAGTCACAACCAGACCCACCATCTGTCATAAAGAATTATCTAGGAATGGCTTATTTCCAGCGTGACAACTGTCAACAAACCCTGTCAAAAGCTCACCTTGCCACGTAGCACAGCGTTGACGATCCACCTTTTCTTAAGTGAGCCTAGAAAAAGCATTTGAATATCTAGATTAATGCTTAGCATCCATTTCACGAGGATGGTGATGCCTTTCAGTTCACAAGCATGAAGATTTCTACTCCTCACTTACCAGAACGGTCCCCTTTTCAGGTCAATATGGTAATTCCCTTTCATTTTTCCATGTTTTCCTATACATACAGACTAACAGAAGACAAATGGAACTGGAAAGCACAAGAAACTGAAGGAAGCAATATTTATACCTTCAGTTCTTCCCGAAAAGATTCCAGTGACTTGTTTATTCCTGAAATTTTGCTCATTCCCATAAAGATAAACTGCAGAGAATAATTGGACAAATCAAATTCATCACAACCATTTGATAGAAGAACGAGTTCAAACATGCAACTTGATTAAAAAATTTCCTAGCTGAATGGCCAATTCTTTCCTCTTCATTGTAAAAAATTGTTCATCATTGTCTCATTAATTTCAGACATACCCTTGCAACATCAAAGGTTGGATTCTTAACAGCATTAGGATAATCAACCAAGCTTTCACTCTAAAGGAGGAAATTAAGCAGTGGCAAACCTGACCGCCCTTTCTGGAAGCAAACCAAGCAAGTTCCTTGAGCTTCTCCAGATCAACATCAGACACTACGGAAAAGATGCAGCCAACCTATGAAGCATCATTCTTTTAAGATACGCCACGAGATGCAGATAAATTATAGAAAAAGAGACTTCATTCATGACAACAATGAAGCACAATTAGCCATTAATTTCTTCAGGCTACTATGAGAATTGGCTTGTGGTCAATAACTAATTCATCAATGAAAGGGGAAAAATCAGAAGCTATGAACGAGCTACAAGCGTAATGTGACCCTATAAAATTATTTAATTTTGACACAGGCAGGTTATGGTCGAAACATGACTTCTCTTGTAAAAAAGATATGCATACTTCTAGGACATTTTTCCAATCTTAACATCACTGCAAATCCAAGAAACATGTAGAATTTCAAAAAGTAAATAATATTTAAAAAAAAATAATGAAATATATAAGAAGACAACAAGTTCATCACACTTCACACGTATTTAAGTGAAAAGTATTTATGTCACAAGCTTTGCATGTCAATTGAAATGATACACTCATTCTAGCCTCCGTGTCCACGTTAGAAGGAAGATTGTTCAGCGAATTACAGCATGAAAAGAGACAACTTTGTGTTATTATCTCAAAAACACATTAATCATTCAATGATATTCAGCAGATCAAAAGAGCCAGAGCAACAAGATAGTGAATTTCACATGATAATTGTCATACATTAAGTCAAAAGCTTTAGGGTGTCAATGTACAAGCATCTGATCCCATGATCAAATTTAATAACCTACACACACAAACGACTTTACCGGTAGATGTTAAAATGATCTCGTTGCGGAATCTAAGGTTTGCAACTCATTTTCTTTTTTCCTGATTTTAAAAACCATTAATTAAAATCATTTCCTTTTAGCTGTACAAACTGTTGGTTGATTATATTCTCTTCCCAGAGTATAAGATGAGTATTTTTATCGTGACTTCCTAAAATTTCCACATATACATAGACAGAGAGGGTACAATAATGCTCTATTCCAATATATTCACAGGAGCCAGCCATCCGAATTTTGCCAGGACAAGGTGCTAAAGATAGACTAGCAATTATTCCAAGAGGAAAAGGAACATCAAAGAGAGTCTTTTGTTAGAATACAGTTGACAAACCAAGCTACAATGTTATTCATTTGGGGGGGAAAAAACATTTTTAATCAATTTAAAGATAAGGACAAGGATATTTACCCCCCGATTGGATTTTCACAACTAATACATACGCGTAAAGCCATGTTTCAAAACTCCAAAAAAAAAAAAAAAAAAAAAGAAAGAAAGAAAAAAGAAAAAAAAAATTGAATGTGAGGGAAACCACAACCTCACAGGCATTTAAACCTATCAAGAGCATGGTCCACTATGAACTATTGTCTCATTTAAACAAATATTAATGTACTCAGTACTCTTAACACGAATATTATGAAATATGATTGCACAATATATTAGTTTTCCTGGAAAAGAGAGTTGGATGTTTGTACAATATTATCAGAATGTATCCCCAGCCGACCAAAAAGATATCTATTTTACATTCAGATAGTAAACTGGGGCCAAAAGAGGAAAAGGAAAGGACCGCGAAGGAGAAGAAAGATCATCTATTCACCACTTACAAGAACAATAGAAGCATTCTCAGATAACCCGAAGTGCCGCTGTAGTGCGACTTTGCAAACAGCTTTCCCGTTCATGTCATCTGCACTATAACCTTGTGGAAGAAAGTGATCCATCGAAGGATTCCAGGTGGAGTTGTCAAATCCATAGGGAGCAGCCAGCAACTTGTCCCTACAGACAAAGAAGAAAAATATGAACAATTAAAATTCCCTTTCCTAGCTGACAGAAAACAGTATGCAACAAAAACAATTTTTTTTTTTTTTGATAAATAAATAATTTTAGTAAAAGAGCATAAGAGGATACCACCTAATACAAAAACCTTTCTATCAAAAATGGAACAAAATGTTAGTGAGCCTATATACCTGTTATTTTATACAATTACGTTCCATTATGATTCCAGTAGCATCCAGGGGTGTAGCAGAAAAGAGACACCATTATAGAGCACCTACGCATTTAAATTCAGAAATACGAAATATCTCGAAAGCAGTACTATTACTTACTTGTGAATGGCTAAGGTGGGTTCCAATCCATGATTCAGACTACAAATAATCACACGTTTTGAATGCACGGATGACATTATTATAACTTTGTTGGAGTAAACAATTCCACCCTGAAAGTTTGTCAAAGGAATGACAAAAAAAAAATGCTAGTCATAAGAATGAAGCTGCAACTTCTTTATATTACATAAATTGCAACATTAAAGGAAGAAAATTTATTGGAGGAAAAAAGCAAGGAACTATGGCTTTATGGGAATGTTGCAATAGAAACATCTGGAAGTTCATGCAAGGATGTTGCAAAGGTGTAGAAAGAGAGCTGGTTATGTTTAGATATGTTGCGACGCCAATTAGAAGCAACTAGAAAATGGGTTTCATTTGAACTTTAGAATTTATGATACACATCTTAGATTTACAGAAGCATAATTTGAGTTGAAGAAAAGTGCCATTGATATGATAGAGAGAAATTACCTCCTTATGCTCCTACTAACGGGAAAATACCATAATTTCAATGATCCACAATATATATCATCTACCACAAACGTACGATTCAGATGGCCATGCTAATGCAGCAAGACCTCTAAAATGTTGATGCATCTTCATGCTAAGACAGGCAATCTAACACTGCCAAAATTTTCATTGAAAATAGATCAATAAAAATAGAAGAAATGTACCTTTAAAATGTTGACAAGATGAGACTTAGTGTTATCTTGCAAACGATCAGGACGGTGTAGTCTAGAAGGATCAAGTCCGCATAGTGCAAGCTTGTCGGGTTGGTCAAGGCACTAATGTAATATAATGTCGTCAAGACAGCAATAGCCTATCAAAATACTATCAAAAAGCCAATAAATATATATAACACAGGAACTTGCCTGATTATCTAAATCATGACATGTCAACAATATCCTAGTAGCTCCAAGTCCCTGCATATATATAATGACAAGATCATGTTCCACAAGTAGTATATCTTTATAATTAATTGTTAAATTCCAAGATACACAAATAACAACAGGCACTGTAGCACCTATATGCCATGTAAATTGTCCAATGGCCCATCTAATATGGATACACGAAAAAGCTAATAACAGTGGATACAAGCTCTCTACAGAACCTATAAACAATCAGTGAAAATAATATAACCAGGACTAGTAACCCAAGAACTTCCCAAACACAAAGCATATTAGTAGTTGACCCAAAATCCAAAGGCATAGATGGTCCCTTTTTAGAAATTTATACATTTATTTTACTAAATCAAAAATTGAGATAGCAAATCAACTAGTAATGATGAAGGATAGAAACTTGTGTCGATACTCAAGATAATGAAAAATATATTATGTAAGCCTTACCTATGCTTAGCAGAACTCAACAAAGCCTTAATCCCAAACTAGTTGGGTCGGCTACTTTGCTTAGCAAAGAAAAAAAATACAATAATTGTATATATCCTAGCGATTGGTCTTAACCCCTAGCATAAACCAAACAAAACCAAGCCAAGTCAAGCCTAGCCTTTTCCCACTATGTGGGATCGGCTATATGGATTTGACGACGCCAATCAAATTTGTTTAGGGCCATATCCTCCGTTAGTTGCATGCAGGCAAGGTAAAGATTAATAGTTTCTTTCCAACTGCTCTTGGGTCTCCATCTCCCTCTCCTACTCCTAACAATTTTCATACTTTCACACCTTTTAACAGGCGCCTCCATTGGACGCCTTCTAACATGGCCGAACCATCTTAATCGATTTTCTCTCATTTTATCTTCAATCGGTCAAGTCAAAAAAAAAAAAATATATATATATATATAGTAACAAGATTACATTATATACTGATTTAAGCAATAAAACAGTAGCTTATAATAGCACAACCTCAACAGGACACATCATAGCATTCAACACGATGAAAAAAATAGCGGTTTCAAGTTTCACCTGTTTAACAAAAATATCCCAGAAAAGTGGTCCAACAATAGCTGTTTGCCAGTTATGTATGTGTAGCACATCGGGTTGCTTTCCTGACTTTACTATATAATCCAATGAAGCTCGTGAGAAATAAGAGAATCTGAAAGCATCAAGTAAATAACCCATTACGAAACAAACAAACGGAAAAATGATAGTTAATAATTGGAAGCAACAAAATTAAATAAGTTCACAAATATATTTTTAATTTTCTTTAAGTTAACAGTAGCACGAGTGGAAGACTAGCCCTTCCCACAGTGCTAAACCACCCCAACCCCTATGAAGATTTAACTTGATCCACAGGGTTGCAGGACAGAAAGATATTAAAGCCAAGAAAAAAAGAAATTAAGCAAGAGAGAGAGAAAGAAGTAAGAAGAAAAAGAAGAGATTGGAGAAAGAAAACACAGGCATCATGCCAATCAATAATCTTCAAAATTCAAGTCTCTTAAACCAATACAATTGGAGCCTTTACATAGGCTAACCAAATCCTATCATTATTATAAGATAAATCAAATCCCTACAAAAAGTCGAATTAAAGATAAACATCTCTCAGTCAAATCCTATAAAATCTCAAATAAAATTATATTCAAAATAAATCCTAAAATAAAATCCTAATAATGCAAAATAATTATTTAATATTGTGTTTCCACTTTGCATTATAAAGTCTCAGGAAACTATTTAGGTTTAAATATGAAACAAAAAATAAAATCTCAAGAAGCAGATGGAATAAGTAAAATTCTCAACTAAATTAAATCAGGGAAAAGGGTATGGTACTTGACCATAGTCAAATCTACAGTTGCTCTGAAACCAGACTAAGACATAGAATCAAAAGATGAAGTTCAGTTTTACAAAGTTAGAATGCAATGTTGGTTTAGTACAAAGAAATCCCTAAGAATACGAACACATGTCTTACAGAGAGTTCTGGTAACAGTTATTTTCAGAACCACCGAAATAGTATGAAAACAGTTCATTGGGAATCTTTTCATTGCCTTGCTGATTCTTGTCATCCCAGAGAAAATAATTTTAAAATTCACCCTCCAAACATTTATTCCCCAACAAGAACATAAACATCCTAATGCTTTCCAGAAGCAAATGCAACACCTCCTAATGCATTCCGACAACAAAAATGCAAGTGTAGTCATGCAAATTTTGGTCAAATCACAAATTAGCACATGACATATAAAACCCAAAATAAATAGCAGAAATGGAAAATCAAATATTGCTGTGTATTGTGGGGTCGCAATAAAATCACACAAGGTGAACAAATCACGTGCAACCACGTGTAAAAATTATGCAATCTTGAAGATGACGAGGCATGGCCAATCAAATTCGGCCATGTAAATATTCCTATTGATTTTATTTCCAAAATGGGATAATAATCAATAATAAAAATTAACGCCACCAGCTCTATTATATATTAGGGTCACCACCTACAAAAAAAATAATAAAAAATTCATTCTTTTTGCCTACACCAAATTTCTAGAGAGCTTTGTCATAATTAGCTCCCAAAGTCCTAAAGATCTTTCTCACGCAAGAAGATTCTACCGTATCTACCATTTGATTTGAGACCAAGCTTCAAACCCTCGAGTTGATGTTTTGAAGAAAAGAGACAAATGATGGATTTTCTTTGACTAGAAATCCTGAAAAGGAGACAAATGATTGATTTTCTTTGACTAGAAATCCCAAAGATCATATTCTGCTATATTCAAATCAATAAAATTCAATTTGTTACTACAATTTTTTGTCTTTATTTTGACATGAAATTTGTGCCTATAGCAAGGCCGTTCTGTACTACACATGGTCAACACATTTTGCAATCTAGAATAAGAAGCACAAGCAAATCAACTAAATCAAACTTGACATGTGCCCAACTTGATTCCTCACTTAAACCTGCACCAACCATTCAATAACCAAACTAAACAACTCCAATGGCAGTTTTATCAATGCATATAAAAGGGAATCAAGAAAAATAGGGTTTTTGACAATTATTTCTTCTAGGGGAAGTAATGGTTTCTGATAATTCTAGAGAAAAATAAAAAAAGTTTTAATTAGGGGAAAAAACAAGCTTACCTTTCAAAGTCATTCGAGTGACCATATATCCTTTCATGGCTGAAAAATGAAGAGTAATAAATAGGTTCTATAAAAGTAATTCCAATGCCATAGACAACACTGCATAACAAGAGCAAAAGGTAACATGAGCGGAAAGATGTGACTGGGTTTAAACAAGAGACAGAATGCTGTTTCTAAATGACTTGGGTAATTGCATTTACCACTACCTTGACTGGCAGAAATAAACAGTTAATCTTGGCCAAGTACTCAACATAAATTTATATGATACAATGAACAGAACTCACCCTGTCCAAATTCTGTTTTTGTGCAATTGACCATTGAAATATGAATAAAACTCTGCCTCAATATCTCTTAACACTTGAACTTCATCCTGGTTTAGGCTTGCATACCTATTTACAAAGTAAATTACATTTCCAAGTCAAACAATTCAGAAATTTCAAGTCCAAATTTTAAAGATAGGGAGGGAGAAACAGCAAACAAATTCAACAAGATTCTATTTTTTTTTTTTCATATTCATTAACCAGTACAACACTATGGGAAGTGGCAAGATAAAGTGGACAATTTTGCTGTCTGCGGGAGGCATCTAGACAACCTAGATAACAAGCCTGCTGGAGTAAGGGTCGGCTCACAATTACAAGAGAACAAGTTTGTTGATTATTTTTATCTAGACAATTCAAATTGTTTTTTTGATTATGGCATGCAACATTTTAACTTCTATCCAACAAAGGAAAGTGAAAACAAAATACGTTATAATAGGTAAGAGTTGTGGTCACGGCTAGCTGCAACATTAATGCTCAAAAGCTGCCCTTAAGAGTAATGGTATTGCTTTGGTGTCTTTACCTACACTCACTATATATGTTATTAATATGCAAAATCTTAAAAGCCTATGTAGTCAAATTCATAATGCTAAGAACAGTAAAACCATTTAAAGGAAATTCCCCAGAAAAACTATTTAAAGAACGTTAAGATGACTGTGAAATTAAGGACCAATAAAAAATTTACATTTCTGACAGAGAATGTTATGGGTTTACTAGGTACTGCCCTGACTACACCACAAGTCAGGTACTCTATCCAGAACACAAGCTTGAAATGTTCATGGTGAAATTTCATAACAAAATAAAGGTTACCATTCAATTCGATGCATTAACAATAGCCAGTGTTAATAGAAAGATGTAATGGTTAATATCTAATATTATGGCCTCTAAATAGGCATTAAAAACTTGGTTATAGCATAAAGGTTTACCATTCAATTCAATGCATAACAATAACAAGTGTTTGTAGAAAGGTGTAATGGATAAAATCTATCATTATGGTTTCTAAATAGGCAAAAAGACATGGTTTAATTTATAATTCATACAATTTGTTGGAAACAATTTTGACAAAGAATGTAAATGAAATAAAAGAACCCTTGATTACTTTGGTAAAACAACCTCCACCAAATGACCCTTTCTTTGGAGTGCCCGGGATATCTCAGTCACATACGATGCCAAAGATCCAACAGAGATTATGGGTGCCATTTCAGTACATATGTGGACAATGTGGAAGCCTTTCCTGATTAAAAGATGTCAAACATGTATTAGAAGGGAGAAATCAAGCAAGAAAGAATAAAAAAAAATAAAGGAGAAATCAAAGACATGATAAAACATATTGGTACAAAAGCTTATGGTCTAAAAGAGAAAGCAAAGCTAAGCAATCCAAAAGAATACAGAATAACCTGCCTATGAAAATGATAAACAAAGCCTGAGCAGTGCTATCACTAAAAAATTTCAAGGTTTTTGCAAGCCATTCCCATAGATTCTTTTAACATTTGTACTGCCAACTGTAAGTTTATGTATTTCTTTAAGATACTGTATGCAAGCAGCTGTTCCATCACCTCATCCCATGGCTACAGTTTACCATTCTCGAACACAATCCATTGCAAGTAAAAATGCCCCAAAGCATGCAGAAACATAAAGACAATGCTACCTCTAGCTTGCATTTATAGAATTCAATATAAAATACATAGTTATCTTTTTAAGAATGGATATATAAACCAAACTGTAACTTACAGCATTATCCTTCAAATTTGACCCAAAAAAAAAAAAAATTAGTTACGGTACAAGGTAAAAAATATATATATACTTCTTGCTTTTTTCTGAGAAGTGACGGAGTTCTGTCAGAAGTTCAACATCTCTTTTATGCAGGATGTCAGAGAAATCATCGGCTAAACAAACTTTTGAATCCATGATCATCCTTCTCAAATCAGATGCCTCCCCAGTGCCAATCATTCCTGTAAGGATCATTGAGTCTATCCTAAGAAGCAACTCAGAGGAGACTGATAGTTTGTCTGTTGCAGGTAAAAAACACAAAAAAGAAGATTGTTACTATATGGTTATCATCTTTGATTCCATAAGCAGTAAAGAAACGAAATTAAATGGTGAAGCATAAAACATTTTTCACAAAGAATTCTTAACTGCAAATATAATGACATTAGCATATCCGTGAGATATAAATATTGGTATGCACTACCAACACTCTTGTTGCAACACATAGGCTTAAATTGGTTCCCTAATTCATCTATCATGCAAGATTGGGCATAGCGTCCCAAGCCTACCATAAATCAGCCATAAACAGATAATGCATAGTTCATATAACCTACAAGGGCTACAAACATGCACATCAACAAATGGTCATGCAAGTATGGTTGCATTACAATATTTTACTTTTGGTGCCTTCTGTTGAGATTAATTTTAGCCATCAAAAGAAGTAACTCTCTCTCTCTCTCTCTCTCTCTCTCCCCTTTTGGAGCATTCATTCAAAGAAACCAAACTAGGATTAAAAGCATGCAGCCAATATAATGGGCATATGCATATGTAACAAACATCAGACCACATCTATACCATGTTATGTGGATGGATGCAGATCAAGACTAAATATTGGGTTGATCTAGTTTCCAAATCCAATCATGGCAACATGGCAAAATATTCATATTCCTTAAGCTACTGTTTCTTTTTTTTTTTTTGGTATTTCCCAAAATAAATGGTATAAAACAGTGTTTAGAAGTATATATCACATTCAAACAATCATTACCATGCAGTGTATGAGATACTAAATATCTTACAAATGAAATCTATCAGGTGTCTAACTCAAGACTGAAATTAATCATAATTCATTTGGTTAAAGCAATATCAGAAACACTGAGTTCAAAATTTTATCACCTTTTCCAAATATGGATTGCTTTTCCATCTCCAGTTGTTCTACTCTATCGTGCAAGAACTTCCTTTCTCTCTTCATTTTGTCCAGCTCCTCCAAGGCCACCATGCGTTGTTTGTTTAGGTACAGAATGTCTGAATGGCGAAGTCAAGGCATCCGAATACATAAGAATCACTCATGAACGATGCACATAAAATAAAACACAAGATGTCTGACCAAAACCACCAAAGGGAGGAATGGGCAAAGCTAGTCAACCAAAGGACTTACTTTGCCGTGCTTCCTTAAATAGTTGCCAAATGTCATTACGCTTCTTTTCTGGCGAGCTATTCATAGATTGCAGCATTTCCTGTGGAGAACAATAAAACAATATCAACTGGCTGCCAGAAAACAATATCAGATTTGAAGCACCGAAAACACACCTGATACATCTCCGAGTTGTCAGGACCTTCTAACCTAGAAATTGAAACACCCAAAGAGATCGCTGAATAAATTGCAAAGAGAGACAAAGTTTACATAAAAAGAATAGTACTCACTCCATATGATGAAATCCGTTGCATCCCCCATTCTTCCTGCAGATAGTGCAAACGTATATACAGAATAATATTCAACAATGGCAACAGAATTTATCTAAGCAACATCATTAAGAGAAATGGGAACACTAAACGGCGATAAGGAATGCAAAAGTTCTCTGTTAATGACGCACTTCTGTGAAATCAATTTCGCGGAAGCACTTGTTCCCATTGGCAGAGAACCAGTTTCATACGGTGATCATAATCAAACAATTCAGTAACCTAAGCAACTGATACTCTATGTAACTGAGTGTGTTGCCAGTGGGATTCAGCGAAGTGGAAAGGAATTTACCCCAAAGAGCAAACCGCAGCACGGGCTTTAAGAGGTTTCGATTCTGCTGTATTGAACTTCAGAAAATGGGGCGTAGAGAGGATCGCCGCTGCATTTGTAAAGATCGCCATCAGTTCTATTTTTCCTTCCTTGTAAAGAGATAGTTAAGGTTAGATCTCCATCACAGTCCTCTGGAAAAAAAACGAAGGGAGGGAGGGAATAGAAATAAAATACAAGAAAAATCTGTAACGCAACCCCTCTCGCTCCTTTTCACTTCCTGTGACTAGCCAAAAGTTCAGGATAATCCATTTATATGCCCACGACGGCGTAACAACTTTGCGAAAGTAAAGGCATCGACGCCACGCCAGTTTCTCCGGTCAGGATTTTTTTTTTTTTACTATGCTGTTAAAATAATCGAGAAAATACTGTTCAGATAATCTATTTAAGTTAATGTTTTCACTTATCAAAATGTGAATGCTGACAGGTTAATTTTGAAAATGTATCTTCATAATTTATTTGTTTGTTTAAAAATATAATTTCATAATGTATTTTTTATTTTATTTATTAAATCTGATCGAACCTTTTAATTCTTCTTTGTACTTCATTTTAATTTCAAAAATTATTCAGTCAAATATTGTTTTTTCACCACCAAAATAAGCTCTTGATGCCAAAAATAATTGGAGGAGGCAATATATGTATACCATGGTCGAACAATATGTCCACTTATTTTGTTAATAAGTTGGAGGTTTGATATAAATTACTAAAAGATTATTGAACAAACGTAATTATAAGTAAAATATTAAAGTAATTTCAAATATAAGTTATAAAAAATTATTTATGAAATTATGTAGTGTTTTATATGTAAAAGAGGTTTAAGTAAATATAACATTAAAATGTCGATTTTTATTTGTTAATAAAGGTACTACTCGTTATATATTATTACATATAAATGATCATGATGCGGTTAGGACAATGATAAAAACAATGATAAATTAATTTGGTATTACATTGACTTGTACTTAGATTGCAAAAGTCTTTTTGTTTTGGTAAGTAGATTACAAAGTCTTGCTGATGCAATCTCCCATGCGTGCACCCTTGGTCCCCGAAATTGAAACAATGCCAACGGTTAGCTCAAGAATAGATCATTATTTTCGGAACATCCACTTCTAACAGGTGCATGCACCATCACCCCATACTCATCCATTTGGGCTATATGTGTTTGCTTGATTATTTTTGAAGATTAAACTATTTTTGATTAAATTAACTTTAATTTTTTTATACCCACTGATAAAAACTAGGCCCGTTACCACTCACATGTAGTGCCACCGTCCAATGTACAATTGCTTAACGACTGACTGAGCCAATCACAGCCTTTAAGCCGCCTGCCACAAGTGAATGAAAAGCAGAAGAATATTGTGCGTACTAAAGAAATGCCTAATTGCAGGACATATTTTTGTTTCATCTTATAT
>JAVXUM010000023.1:28351596-28361783 GCA_035590655.1 Pouteria glomerata
AAAGTACCTTGGGAAGAGGTGAAAAGAGAATATGTTAGAAAGGTATTAGGCATTCATGGACTTGCTACCCCATTAGTAAAACTCAGGGTGTGTTTGGAGTGCCAAAAAAGTTCAAAAAAATTCAAAAGTTGGTATTGATTTGATGTAAAAATAATACGTGGCGAAATTTGATTGGAGGAATTTGAAAACTTTTGAAATTTTTTAAAATTTTTTGGAAAAATTTGGAGCCCCAAACGGTCCCTCAATTTCAGTTTCTATTCGATTTCAACCTTTTTAATTGGTCAATTAAGTTTTTTTTTTTCTTTTTTGTAATTTGGTGTTAAGTGTAAATGAATTACTCATTGCATTTGATTTCAGAGCATCTTATGGGAAAATGATGTGAAAAGCACAAAGCAGACTTTGAAGGAAATGATAATGCACTTTTCTTGCCTTGAACTTCCAGAGGGAAAAGCTGTAATTAAATCGGAAACATTAGCCGATCTAGCGTAAGTGTTACTCATGCATCTCTTATTTGTTATGACAAAAGTTGTTAACATAAAAGTTTAGTTCCTTGTAATTTGCTAGTATTTTGGAAACTTTTGATTTTCCTATGTGTAGTGCCACTTACCGTCTTAGGTTTATGACTCTGTAATAAACAATAGTGAGAGTCTAAACTAATGAGCATGATATAAATATGGGATACAGATACGATATAGGTACGAACACGGACATGGTAATCTAAAAAGAATGAGGATACAAACATAGCGGGATACAACAAAAAATTATAAAATTTGTGTATTTTTATTTGGTATATTATGAATATGATATCTACAACAAAACTAAATTTAATATATAATTCAATGTACAAAACATAATGAAAGATAAACTATAAGATTTTATAATTTTAAGGGTTTCAACTACTCAAATTTAAATTTGTCTTAATTATATGTTTGAAAGAAAAATGATAAAATAATAGGATATGTCATGGCGTGTACAGCACGTTCGAGGAGTATGTTTGTATGTGTGTTCAATAAGTGTCGGATACAGATATGGCGCCCATTTTGAATTATCTGTGTTTCCTAGAGCCTAAATATGACGTGTAGAGTAGTGTTGTAATTTCACTAGATATGTTAGTCCACTAGTATATAGGCAACCTACCATTTGGTTGTTCAAATCAAATTGAACCAATCTAAATATGATATGCTAGAACAAGTTTTTATAATCTAAATAGGTGACTGTTTACTGTTGTGATTTCGCCAGATGTTTTGGTCCGTTAGTACAAATATTGGCACCCTAGTATAATCTTAAGCATTTATTTGATTATTCAGGCAACTTTATGGAGAAAACAAGTACTATGAACTTGTCAACGACAACCGGTTTTCGAATCGAAGAAGATAAAAGAGGTTTTTGAGTGAAACAGCCTTGGCTTTTATCCAAAGTGAAATGATCAGGTGAGATATTTTCGGGCATTTTACATCTATGATTGTTACTTGTAATTCCAGAATAGAGTTGTTATTTTTTCCCAAATCCACAACTTGTGCGGGCACTGGGAGCATTTGGACTGACAAAAAGTAATAAAATTTGATAAAAGTTGTGAGTTCGTAATTCGTACAGTGAGATAAAAAGTAAATAACTTTTAGAGATTTTTAGTATTTTTTAAAGATTTTTAGAGTTCCAAACAGAACCAAACAGAGCTAATTGCGTAGGATAACAAAAATATATTTAATACCTGTATACATCTTTTTCTTTTAGGTGACTGATAATCTCAGCCCAAATCACAAAGGGTTTGGAGTATGAAATAGACTGGAATGATAGTAATCCGCTTCCTGTGTCTGGCATTGTGTTAGCCTTTTTGTAAATGCCACCCGACAAATAATCTAACCTTTTGGTTAGTTGCTTTTAAACGAAAACCTAATAAGCTTTTTTCAGTTTTTCTCAACACAGATAATGCTTTTAGGTTTTTTCGGCTATTTCAGACAAAATGTAATGTAAAAAATGCTAGTTTGCCAAATGGCAGTGTATTTTTTTTTTAAAAGCAAAAATTTTTAAAATTTACAGTTTTGGCAACTTCACCAAAATGATGGAATGGAATGCTATCGTTGTTCTCCCATTTTCATCACATTTCATTCCCTTAAATAAGGTAATGGAATAGAAGTGTGAGAATAATCATTTCATTTAATTCCTTTGTATCAAATGATGTGTTACCTTTCATATTCAAAGATATCTTTTGTATATATTCCCTTCTCACACTCCTCTTAGCACCATTCTTATTTGAAGTATATTTTTTTTTTTTTTTTTCCATTTCATCTGAGCAGTTATCTCAAGGCAAGCTTTTCTTTAGAAATTTGAAATTGTTGTGAAGGTCAGCTAGGGAGAGGCAATGGGATCCAACGTGAGAATTGCTTCAAGTGCCTAGCACATTGCCCCTAGCATAAGATTTTTTTTCCAGGCATGTAATATTGTACTATGTGATTGTTTCGTACATATATATATATATATATAGGTTAAATTTTGCTTTGACATTTGTTCCAATTGATTGGAATATCAAACCAAATTAAACTCAGGGTTTTCTGTGTTCTGCAATGTTGTGCCATATGATTGTTCGGTGGTTATTAAAAATGGTTTAATTAACCTGTTTTCAAGGATCAGAATTTCATTTCAAATATGTTGTTCTAGTTAATTCGGAAACTGGATTCATTTTGATTGCGGCACAAAGATAGATGTACTTAGAATCATAAATTTATAAAAGTGTAATAATGTATTAATTTAAGTAACATATTATTTATAGATTATGTGTTGTATTTTGATGTGTTTTGATGAGAATTAAAATAGCTATTGATTTCATTTTAATATCTCAAGGAACAAAAACTTTTGTTCGCCTAGGGAACGGAGAGAGAGAGAGAGAGAGAGACAGAGACAGAGATTTGCAAGGAATAAATTTTGTATTTCCTTAACACATGAATTTGAAATTTTATATAATCTTAAATTTTTTTTTCCCTGACAAAATTTTAGCAATTCATTTGAAAGGAAAGAAATGGAAAAAGGAAATAAGAGAAAATATATAACCTAAGAATAAATTTCATGTTTGTAAGATTTTTACGAGGGAAGGAACGAAGGTTGTTACGAGGGACGGAAAGAAGAAATCAAAATCATTTATTCGTTTAAAGTTTGACGAGAATCAAGAGAGGAGAAAATATTTTTAATAAAACTTTTATCAAACCATATATACCAATCAAACAAAGAATAATAAAGCAAAAATTATACGAATATTAAGGACTATAATAGTAAAATAATAAGAGAAATGCTTTTTTATCAGAATTTTTTTTTTTAGAAAATTGTGGTAAAATAATATGGTAATAGTAGTATCGTTGGAATAAAAATATATTTTGGTAGACTATTTCATTTGAAATAATTAGTTCACAAAAGAACTATATCTTTGTGATTTGATCTTATGAGTGTGTAGTATTATTTAAATAATAATTCATACATTCTTTTCCTTTCATTTATTCTCAACTCTTAAAAAAAAAAAAAAAAACTTTTTATTTCTCTTAACTTTAAAACACAATCACACACATAAAAAACTATCATTCTTATTTATTCTGTTCTTTTATCATCAATGTTCAATTTAGAAACATTTTATTATTGAAATTAATTTGATATTAAATAAGCAATTGAGTACCGATTTGATAAATAAAAATTTGTATTTAGAATATCTATTTTAATTCAAGAATTAAATTAAAATAATTATATTAATAATTTAAAGAAAATTAAATTGATTTGGAAGAATATCACATTTGACCATATTGTATATAGTTTATTTTTGATAATGAGAAATTAATTACAAATACCATATTCAATCCAATAGTATAATTTTCATTAAAAAATACACAAATTTGTCAACAAAATTGTGCAAAATAGTGGGGGAGAAACAAGGTTATAAGGGTGTTTGGGTTTAAAAAAAAATTCTGAAAAATTATAAAAATCTCTGAAAATCTCTAAAATTTATTTCACTGCACGCATTACGAACTCACAATTTATCTCATTTTATTTCACTTTTTATCATATGAAACACCCTTTATGTGATAGGGTGTGGTCATTGAGTGGAAAAGAAGACACCTACTTAGATGATTGAAAAAAAAGAATTAATTATAGTTAGATTTTTTAATTTTTAGTTAAATTTCAAATATTACGAATATCTTAAAATTTAGGTTATAAAGTGAAATAAATTCTAACTCATAAATGTCTCATTTTAATTTTAAGTATAAAAATTAATGAGAATTTTCATCAAATAAAATTAATCGATAATTATACTTTACTCTATTGAAGTATGGTTCAACGACATTGGACCCTTCTTTAATTTAGAAGTTAACATATAATATTTTAATGTTTTAAAGTACAGAATCAATTGAATTTTAAATTTTAATTAAGTTGTATTTGCTTTTCACTAATTCTAGTCTTTATATAGCTATTGGAGGATTTACCACATGAAGAATTAGTTGAGGTACTTGCGAATTGAGTCAAACGTCTTAAGTTTTAAAAAAAATAGATTTATACCTCATAAGTTAACATTAATTGACGGAAAAAATTTTCATAAAAATAGATACAAAAAATATATAATTTACTCATTTTCATATTATTATTTTTTTTAAAATTAATTTATTTTTATTTTTAACAATAATTTTTTATTAGATGTGAGTGGGATATAAATTTAATTAAATTGAAATTTTTTTTATTAATTTTATATTTTAATCTAAATTAGAAATAAATTATTTGTTAAATTTTAAATTAAAGGGGGTAAAATATTTTGGGTTTAAACTAATTACTCCTGAAATTAAAATGCCACCAATTCCTGCTTCTCCAATCAGGTATGTAGTTTCTCTCATTTCTATCCAAAAAAACCAACCGGAAGGGATCTGAAAAATCTGCCTCCGCCAAGAGTATACGTCTCAGCAAAGTTTGACAGAACTGCACGATTCCGTCTGTGCCCAAACTCGTCTTCTTCCCTCGCTTTCGATAAGGATGTAAGAAACGAGCCCCTTCTTGTCTATACATATCCGATCTTCCTTTGGATATATTTTTTTTCTTCATTTACCGTGTTTCCTCACGACTCTGGATCTGTAACTTGTGATTCTTAAATGTTCTGGACATTTTTTTCCGTCTCCTGTTACATTTTTGTCATATTCTTGAAATTTCTATGTTAATTTTTGCGTGCAGCCTCATCGGAGATCTTTATCTTGAATGCTCAGATTGATTTGTTACATTTCAAGCCTATGAAGCTAAGGCTGTGTTCAGTTGCCCTGTCCTTTGATTGGTTTGGAATTTTGGATTAGATGTGCCATTGTTTAGTAGGTGTGATGATATGTTTTATCCGAAATTCTGAATCGTAAATATTATGTGTTTTTTTTTTTTTTGAGTGTGAAAATTGTTAGTACAACTAGATATTCTTGGAGTTTTGGTGTTCTCTTCTTTAATATTCCATCGGGTTATTGATTATATCTCAAATCGTATTTACAACATATGCACGAGGACAAATTGTCTGATTATGGAATAAAACTCGAGGTTTAATTTGGGGAAAATGTAATTCTTCATTGGGTTCAGCAAAGTGCTAGAATTGCTACAGCAAAGTGCTAGAATTGCTACTGATTGTTATCTCGCTGTGCTGTTGAGCTTCATTGTAGGAGAGGCCTGTTCATTTTTTTTAAGCTTACATGGTTTTCCATGCTTGTATTGAGCACCAAAGGAACCTCCAAGAATTCAACAAAGCCAATTTTTCTTTTAGGGATTCCATTTCCATGCTCCTCGCCCGCCTTTTTCTCCTACAAGTTGTAGGCATGGCCCTTATCAGGAGTTTCCTGGCTGTGTATACTTTTGATATATGCAAATCAAAATTTTCTCTTATTCTAACTGCTGCATCATGCATATATCCAGTCCCTGTAGCCTATTTCGACGCTTTAAATTGTTTACATAATTGCATCAGTTTATCACTACTTCCTATGTGCTTATTGTTTTGATTTCTAACCTTCAAACTTTTTTGTTTGTATTTTGGTCTCTGCCACATTGTAATGGCCTAACGGGTTTATGTCAAATATTAGCTCTGAGTCCTATTTTGGATTGTGGTTCTTACTGAACTTGTTTAAGGTTCTAAGATAGATAGTAAGAAATGTTTTAGAACGAGTTTTGAGCTAATCGGGACTAGCGTTTGATTATGTAGCATGCAACTTATGCAGTGGTTATGGTAGAAATTATAAGATGGTGAAAATTTAATGCTATCTTTTTTTTCCTTAATTGGAATCTGACATTTAGGGATAGAAAGTTTGAAGATGGTGGGGTCTAGAAAACAAGATGGTTAAATTAGAGTAGAATTACAAGAGTATATATTCTTGTTGAATGCCTACCAAGTGACTGCAAGGAAAAACATGCTTACTGTAGGAATGCTTGTAGTTCATCAAAACTGTAACAAGTTGAATGGATCTAAATATTTTTTCAATCTATTGTGATATTATGAGAGAAGATAGAAGAGATGCCATAAATTGAATGCATTTGCAAACTTAAATTAGCATTTGTTCAACAAAAAGACCAGGCAAAGGTCTTATGAGATTTTGACCATTGATGAATAAGGCTGTAAAACCATTGCGCAGATGAGAGCTTTCATTCAAGTCAAGTTGTTACAGACAAACAAAATCAAATAGAAAAAGTAAAAGAAGCTCAATTAAATACAACTGCTTTAGATGAGCTTGAATTGGTAAATTTGAAGGTTTTGGCCCAAGGGGTGTTCCAACCCAAGAAAGGAATGTCAACCGAATTTGGGCTATTTTGCCGTTTGCAAGTCAAGAGTAACTAAGCCATAATGATTTAAGGGAAACAATCTTATTTTGATGCATGAAAACTGAGAAAGAATGATGACAATTTTCTATGGATTACTTACATTCAAAAAGTTAAAATTCTTTATCTGAACTACAATACGTCATCCACAAGCAACTAGCCTGTCACAATAAAGCAAGTTTTTCTCAAGGGACACATTCGCTTCTGCTGAATGCAGGGATGGTCCGGTTTTGGGATGGTCCTGATTGATGGCTTTGTATAGTTTTAGTTTGGTTGATGGTAACATATTTAAATTGGTGATTCTTAGTTTTGGGGATAATTTTTCCAATTGGCTGTGATAATTGTGGTTTATGCACTAGGTTTCTATACATGATAACATATTTGGCTGTAAAATAAGAAAAATCACTTCTGTTTTGGCAATATCATTTATTGTCCCCTGATTGGGTGTTTCTGTCTTTTTCTGCCGGGTTATGAGAAAAGCTTAATTCTCATTAACACCTTAAATGTGTTGGCACTTCCCTTTGTTGCTTGGGATCTCTAAATTCTATCGATGTCTATGATAAGGGATTTCTATGTAATACTCCATGCTGTCTTCTGCCCCATGTGGCATGCTTTACGTTAATAACTGTTTCCATATTAATTATCATAAATTTATGGCGGTTCCCCCTTTCAGTCCTTTTCTTGCAGGTGATTTTCATTATTAAAATTCAGTTAATAGGCCAATTTGAAAATGGAGCTGAATACCATCAAAGATGCTTTTGATCGCGTCGCAAAGAAGCAAAAGCTATCTTCTTCTAAATCTCAAGAAGTAATTGAACAGCTCAGCCGAGAAATAGAACAGGCATTGTCAAAACTACAATCGATCTCTGATACCACTTCCCAACCTGATTATAAGTTGATCCTCACTGAACTGAAAACCAAGTTGAATGAGATTGCTCCCGTCAGTCAGATGGAAAGCACACAGAAGGAACTCAATATAGCTTTGAGCAAGTACCCCAAGCTTCTCGAAAAATCTTTCAATCCTGACATATCAAAAGCTTATAGAAATGTTGACTTTGATACTAACACAATTAACCAGATTATTGCTAACCATTTCTATCGAGAGGGTCTGTTCGATCTCGGCGATTGCTTCATAAATCAGGCCAAGGAAACAGAAGCTGCTGCAATAAAAATTCCTCTCCTGGAAATGTATCAGATAATCAATGCAGTGAAGTCTCGGAACCTAGAGCCAGCACTGAAATGGGCTGCTAACAACCGTGACAAATTAGAACAAAATGGATCAGGCCTGGAGCTGAAACTTCATCGGTTACAGTTTGTGGAAATTCTGCAGAAGAGACCAAGAGATGAAGCGCTCAACTATGCTAGAACTTTCCTTGCTCCATTCACTTCCCACCATATGGCTGAAGTCCAGAAGCTCATGGCATGTCTCTTGTGGGTTGGAAAGCTTGATAGCTCCCCATATTCTGAATTACTATCCTCATCACATTGGGACAAATTGGCCGAGGAGCTAAACCGGCAGTATTGTAACGTTTTGGGAGAGTCTTGTGAAAGCCCATTGAGTCTGACTATTGCAGCTGGAGTCCAAGCGTTGCCAACCCTTCTCAAGCTGATGAATGTGATGACGGGGAAGAAGCAAGAATGGCAGTCAATGAAGCACTTGCCTGTGCCATTGGATCTGGATAGGGAGCTTCAGTTCCATTCTATCTTTGTATGCCCAGTGAGTCGGGAGCAAGCAAGTGAAGAGAATCCACCAATGTTGTTATCATGCGGGCATGCGCTCTGTAAGCAGTCTATCACAAAGCTTTCAAAGAGCAACAGCACCAGGCCTTTCAAATGCCCGTATTGTCCATCAGAGGTTGAGGTAGCAAAGTGTAGGCAATTGTATTTCTAGTATGTATTTCTCATGTCACTTAAATGCACTGAATCATGTTGTTTGTGGAGACAAGTATTATGTTGAACTTCTAGCCATGAATATGGGTTGACTGTGGCAAAAGCTGGTCTGCTGTCGTTGTGAACCGTTTTAATGAAATCGGTGTATATAGAAATTCTTTGCTCATTCATGTGATGACTGAGAAAAACATGACGATGGTCTTTCAGTGAACTATTACCCGGAAAGCATGCATGGAACTAAAATGTCACTTAACCCAGCAATAGACCCAATTTGTTTCAATTGTGGGGAAGAGTGGATAAATATATACCCATATTACATGTATTATTCAAAATATATGATATACTCGTGTAGACAATTTCAAGTACTTCTGTTCCCGTTATTTTTCATTGTACTTTTGTTGTATCCCATATCTCCTTGTAGTTGCTCATTACGACTGTTATCGGTATAGTTATTGTTTTTTAAAAGTTATGCAGGTACTTTTAACTTGAGTAAAAGTATGATATATGCATATGATATATAATTAGATATCTATATAAACAAATTTAACAAGTGAATTTTAGTACATAATTATGGACAAAACAAATATTTTATACACGAAATATTTTGGTGACACCTTATAAATATTATAATAAAACAAAAGAATTATATTAAATATATGAATGTTTCCGTATTCTTAAATAAAAGAATTAATGAATCCGACACTTAACACAATAAGACTCCATTGTTATTAATCTGGGGACTCTTCTTGGGAGAACTATTAACTGGCCATTTCTTCTTTGCATTCTAGTTCCATCATTGGAGTTGGACCTTCACCTTGGGCTCTGTGGTTGGTAGTAGCCGGTGATGTTGGTGTTTTAACTTCCAGAGGACATTTGAACAGGTACGATGCAATGACTTTCCATCTCCTTAATAAGAAGGATGTGCCTTTTTAGGTGTATGGTAATGTCCGATAGAAAATGGCATAGAGACAGGTTGTTTGTATTTTCAGTGTTTCACACTGGAAAAAAGTAGCAGCAGGTAAAAAGGTGACCTATCGTTTTCATAATTGAGACTCCCAGAAAGCTTTAAAGGTGCGGAATTGAAGGAAATCAACTCTCCAAAAGGAGACCACCTCCTGGCTATATTAATATATATGTATGTGTGTGTGCGCGCATGTGTGTTTATCATTTTGTCTCTGTGTTAGGTTTTATTTCTCCTTGACCTTGTAGTTCTTTTCTTGGAAAAGCTTCTTCACTTTTTTCCCTGAAATTTGACAAACTTGGAACTAAAGTCATGGAACCTTACGCTTTGGGAAGATAGTCAGCTTCTCAACTTTTGGCTGTTTAATTTTTTGACTTTTTTTTTTTAAATAATTAAATTTACTTCCTTACTCTTTAAATATCTTTTAAATCAGAGAGAAAAATTATCAAATTAATAAAAATTTCAAAAGTTAGCTACTTAAAAAAAAAAGAAGTTAATTTTCTTTTTCTCTTTCCAAATTAGGCCCTTTGAAATT
>JAVXUM010000023.1:28431755-28443155 GCA_035590655.1 Pouteria glomerata
TTAATGGAGGTAATATTAAACAACTATCAAAATCTGCAAACTCTTGTACTGTAGCTGTCGGTATTGGAACAATCACATCTTCATATGCCAATCTGTACTTATCCACATTTACCACAAAAGTCTCCAACTCAAATTTACAGAGCAACAACAAATTCGTCTACATTATTCCACGTAATCTGACGCGTAAATATACACAAATCAGGCTCTGATACTGTCAAAAAGCATGAAACTCTTGCCCGGCGGCAATGCACCGATGAAGAATTCAGTCTTCTACGAATCTTGCGGTACACCGACGATGGATATAACGTATTAAACGATGGATGGAGCTGGAATCGATGGAGGCAGAAGATTTCAACAATATTATCGTGATTCTGATTTCATTGCTGATTATGATTCATAAATGATATACCATAACTGACATATATTAACATATATACACAGGGGTATTATTGGTATATTATAAAACGTATTTAAAACAAACTCGGGGGACCCACTTAAAAGTGTGACTTAAATACAAAATATTTTATAAAATACTGACTTAATAGTAATAGTTTTTTTTTAGGGTGACTAATATCTTTAAAAGTTAATAAAATATGACTTAAATATAATTTTCTATTCCAAATTTGCCCTTTGATGTTACGACGTAGACTATCGGGCTCCAAATTCCACGGACCAACCTATCTATTTCAAACAAATAAAGGGAACATAAGCTCTTTTTGAATAATTAAGATGGCATTTAGTTTAATTTTTATTTTGATTTTTATGTGTTTTATATTTTAAAAATCTCAAAATAAAGAAATAAAAAATATTTTATTTTCCTTGTTTTGGATTAAAAATACTTAAAATGACTTTTTACTATTTTTCATTTTATGTGTTAACTTATTTTTATTTTTTAAAATAAAATTTAAAAATATAAGTGACCAAATATGTTTTGAACTATTTTTTTTATTTTTAAAAGCACAAAATAAAAAATAAATTCAAAACAGAAAGTAAAAAATAGAAAAATAAACCAAATGAGACCTAAGAATTTTAAATTAATAAATTTAAGATTAAAGTATGTTAAAATATAAATTATAGTGTTAATTTATATAATACATGAATTTTTTTAATAATTACTAATAATTACTATTAAAGTAATAGTGTCACTATTTCTTAAAGTAGTGGAGCAACTATTATGAATGATTTTCAATAACTACTTTTTTTGTGATGATTTCAAATTTTTTATTAAAATATTATATTAAATTACTTAAATTTATGATAAAATTAATATTTAAACTAATAAGGTTATATTTGAATAATTTTTTTAAATAATTAGAATCAATTTTTTTTTTAAATACATAAATATACCAACCCAATCTAGGGGAATTGTAATCAGTTGGCCATTGCCATTCCCTTTTCTTATTCATATTCAAAGATTAAGGTGATATTTGATATATTTGTTTTGAATTTATTTTTTATTTTTTGAAAAAAAATAATTTAACGTATCTGATCACTTTTGTTTTTAAAAAATGTTTTAGAAAATAAAAAATTAGTTTAGACGTGAAATGTAAAATGAAAAAAAAAATTATGTTGAGCATTTTCAATTCAAAATAGGAAAAATTTCAAAATGAGAAAAATAAAAAATGTCAAAACAAATAATTTTTTTTCTATTTTTCTTATTTTAAAATTTTCAAAATATAAAACACATCAAACAAAAACTAGAAATAAAAACATAAAAAAAAAATAAAAATACAAACAAAATAGCATCTAAACAGTCTTCATGATACAAGTATTTTTCATCAGTACTATCCATGCACAATGCACGAATGATTTTCAAAATGGTGCGACTTGTGTACACTATCAATTTATCCAAAAATGATAAAATTTACGACAACAATCCTTCAGTTTTATCATAACATAGATAAAAATATAAAAAATAAATATAAAAAATTTGGAACACTTCTTCAAATTACTTACAAACAGAATAAAATTAATTTGAGTGAATAATTTTGAACATAAAGAATTTTGAATAATCAATTGTAGATAACCTACATATGAGAGAATTCAGATATAATCATATTTTTTTTGCACAATCTCATCAGATCAGCTTGAGGAAGCCACCAATTGGAGCATGGTTTGAAGAATAAGCCCACAAATATCAAATGCAATGCTAGAAGGAAAAAAAATAAATAAATAATTTTTAGAGATTTTAAAAAACTTTTAAAGTTTTTTTTATTATTTTATTTTTTAACATGTCAAACTCCTAAGTAGAAGTAGATCAAGAGTAGAGATGAAATTAATGTAGGACCAACTGCGGTCATGTTCCCCTAACTTTGGAATTTTGCCTACGAAGGTATGATATATTTTATTAAAAATAATTTATTAATAATGGCCCCCTTTTTATGAATAAAAAAATTACAAAAAGTTTTGAAGATTGCTTGAAATGTAAGAATATAACTCTTTATTGGCATTGCAATCACTGTTAACCCTATAGTATTGTTATTTTTACTATTAAATAAGAGTATAATTTTTTATTATTTTTAGTTTTATGCATTATTCTTTATTACTGTTATTTTTATTGTTAAATAAAAATTACTTTTATTATTCAGCAAGAGCAAAACTCTATTTCTATTACTATTATTGTTCAACTATTAAGACTATTTGAAACGTAAGAGCATAGTGGAGAGAGGGAGAGCAAGAGAAAGAATTTTAAATTTTTACTATAAATTTTTTGGTCCCTATCTTGGAATGCTGGCTGTGTTGTTGACCAAGGGAAATTTTAATTAGAAAAATTTGTTCTCTCTCTACTGAGATCCCTATAACCTTTAACTCACAGTGAAAATTTTAAGTTTGATATGCGTTAAAGATCTGATATTTTTCTCATTTCTTAAAATAGTTTCTTAGTGAACAATCTTATATTTCTCGTAGATTTTGGTTAGACATATATTCCCCATCTGCATAATATTTAGTAGAGTACGGGATTTTAGGAAGAGGTTAGTCTTAAAATGGAACCATGAAATAAGAAAGCTTCAATGGATATGGCATCTGTCAAATCTGCTTGTTGTGCTCCCAGAACTGTTAGTGGGAAGATCTATTACATCTGGCCTAGTTCATGATATATCCTCCAAATTAATCTGGAAACTTTGGTTTAGGTGTAGTTAATTAATTCTGGTCACCAATTCAAGTTTGGATGTATATATATATGTATATATATATATATCTTGCCTATTAAGCCTGTATTTGAGTAATTTCACCTCCCAGAGGATCAGGATTCCTTCTGTTCATTTAAGGAGTTCTTTCGTGTAACCTTGACATCTCAAAGCAAATATATTTTTCTAGTTTTTTAGTATTAGAACAGCCCCTTATGAACGTACATGTAATAGAGAAATTGAACTTAATTCCTTGAGTACATTGAGAGAGGAGCAGTGAAATTCCAATTTAGAGCCACCAGATCCAATATATATAATTTTTGCTTCAACATACATGCTAGCAATAGCCAATTTAACTAATAAAAAGCGATTATTGGCATTTCTGGTGCACAGTAGTGCTGCTATTATTTATGTGTGGTTCATCAGTGATATTTATTCAAGGAATAGACTGACTGACACTAGAAAGTCAAAGATACAACTGTTAAAAATATAATTTGATTCCAACTTATCAGGTTGTCGGTATAACTAGATAATGTAATACAGCTACATACACATATATATATATATAATAATCATATCATTGATCAGCCACTAATAGGTTGCAGATATTCCAAAAACATTCCCTTGTCGTG
Source organism: Pouteria glomerata (assembly GCA_035590655.1). Lineage (NCBI taxonomy): Eukaryota > Viridiplantae > Streptophyta > Magnoliopsida > Ericales > Sapotaceae > Pouteria > Pouteria glomerata. Next base: position 28,435,516 of record JAVXUM010000023.1, read on the forward strand.
GGTAGGTAGCAAAAACATTCCCAGCCATTATTTAAACTTGCAACTAAATTATCTTAATATATATAATTGGCCACTACCTTTTTACGAATCAAGAGCAATAATTGACCCTGCATTAATCAATAATCCAAATCCAAGCTGAAAAACAGACAATAACATGTTAGGTTGTGGATTGGATCATGGACATATTTACACATAACGCTGAAAAAATTAACAGTAACTAGAAAAATTCTGCGAAGAACAAACAGCTAGACAAAACACTTCTGCTTAATTAGGCTTCACAATAATAATAATAATAGTAACAATAATAATAAAAATAACAACAGCAACCACAAAGTCCAGATTTATTTTCCAATGCTCCTATAAACATCTGCCTCCATAACCTGCATTTATGTATAGTGCTTGCTTTATTTCTTCAGAACTTATCATTCTTTGCTGCTCCACTCCCTGGTTCATGAGTTACAAGAGTAAGAAACATTGATTAATTAGGTGAACTGAAGCATCTTTCTGAATATATATATATATATATCATACAATTAATTTAACAGAACTTAGATAAAAATAATAGAGGCACTCTTCCATTAGTTTCTCTTAATTCATATTATTCTTTTATCTTTCAATAAATTATAACTATTATAGAGTGAAAAAAATTAATGGACAAATATAAACATCCTTAGCCTTGTCAAATACATATATTTACATGTATACATACCTCTGAACAAGAAGCTTGCATTGAAAAATCATTGAAACAGCTTATGACGCAACTTTGAAGGTCCAGGCCAAGTGCTTCAATTGTGTTAATTGTTGACAGCAACAGTCCTGGCTTTGCTGCACAACAAATCTCAATCCGTGTATGTGTGTTCGTCCTTTCAACCTCAAACTAAAAAAGAGAAAAGAAAAAAATTCAATTTCATGAACTAGATATACGTAATTTGAGTATTGCTTGTTGTTTAAGTGTTAATCTTGATTAAACAATTTAGTTCAAAAGTTGCACACACACACACACACACATATATATATATATATATTTATATATACCTTTGGCGAAGGCCTCGCTAGTTGTTCATTTGGCTTTAACTTGCAGTTGCCCATAAAATTCACACCGGCTTTTGTATCCTCTTCTTGCAAGTTCTTGACTTTTTCCAAAAGCTCTTTCATGTAGTCTATGGTATCTCCAAGTATAGATGTCCTATCCATCTGTTCAATATATATTCAAGACTTCCCCATATTAAAATTGAGTAATTAAAAAAACTTATATATGCTTCTTGAGGATGTATATTATCTACAGAGAGAGAAGCTAAAATGGCAAAATGGGTGAAACTAAATGCCAATTTTGATGAATTAATGCGAAGTGTGTTATAAAAATATACAGTGAAATGAAACAGCATTAATTCAAGTAAAATATAATATACACATGCAAATTGATTATCACCTTGCTAATCTTAGGGACAATTGATCTGAGCATCAAAAGGCGGTCATTTAGCCTCTTCCTTCGTCTTCTTTCAGCCATAAGGTTCTTTGAGGGCTGGCCCTCCGCCTTCTTACCTCTATTATATGTCTCCCCACACCGACCAGTCATGTTGAACTCTGGGATGTTTGTGGTTGGTAGAGTTTCAACTTTACAGCAGCCATTCAGTCTTTCTTCCAAACCGTGAAGAATATCACTTCCAACGAAATCCTCCACCATTAATGGGCGTTGATGGTCTTCTTGAAGTGGAATACTTGAAGGCAATGCCCCACAATTATTATCATATGATGAACCAATCTCTGGTAATGTGTTGAAGCCATCAACAAAAGGGCAGAGTCCATCGAGACTGTATGGAAAGCAGCTGGGCTGATCTGCTGGCGAGGTGAGTCCCGAGAATGGAGGATTTGGAGTGCAGAAAACATGGTTCTGGTCCTCGAAAGGTTCAAACATCCACCCATTAGAGAGCAACTCATTCCCTCCAGCAGGCAAGCTCGTCCAAGCTTCTCTACTAGGACTAGGAGCAAGCAACTCCTCTAAGAGACCATGCTCAGGAAGCTCCATCTCTCTCTCTCTCTCTCTCTCTCTCTCTCTCTCTCTCTCACACACACACACACACACACACACAGAGAGACGCACACACAATATGATGGGAGGCTTCAAGTCAAAGTCCCTCTTGCGGGAGCCAGTAATAACTAAACAGCATGAAGTTGCATAAAGTATTGAATGATTATATAACTCACAAATATCTACACAAAAAGTTTCTTCAATAACAAATGCAGTACTACAGTATATATGTATTATGGCATGTTTTTCGTAATAGCACCCAGAGCATGCGATTGAAATGGAATATGCTTTTGCGCCCCACCCCCCACCTCTCTATCTTATATAAACCTTTTCACCAAAATCTTTCAATGAAAGTAGATATTTAAATCCTGTATTTGAAAGCTTTGACCCACCAATGTCCGAACGGAAAAAGGATGGAGGTCGGCAAGCTAGCTTTACATATAGGTTGTCAGCTGTACATTTTATATACCACCTACAAAGTATATATCTTGCAATCTACGTATGAAGGAAAAAAAAGACATGAAATTTATGAAATAAGAAATAATTAAAAATATAACCCTTTTCGCTAAAATCTTTGATCACAGTCTAAATATTTAAATATTCCTGTACTGTCTACCAACGTCAACTGCTAATTAATATACTTGAAAGCCCCATAGCCTTTTTTAGTTTTTATAACAATTTATATGTGTGGTGGGAGTTTTTTTTTTTTTTTTGGGGGGTGGTGTTTGGGAATTCTTGCATTAAATCGAGTCTTCAGAGACAATTTTGCCACTTAGTACTATAGATCACGGACAAAAATAGTGACAGCTACAATGTAAAGTAACTGAAAAGGGTTTGGCGATAAATGGAGTAATATCAAATCCATATGGCATCCCAATACCCATAATGTATGTGTGTGGGGATATATATATATATATAGATGTTGATGACCAATGGAGCATGTTAATGGAGAAAATGCATATATAAGAATTTACAAAAAATCAAAACTTTCTTGGTAATATTTATTCTTTTGCATTGTTTAGCCATGTTGAGCACAGCATATACACGTGTCTGAGTCTGAGCATGTTTCATTGTCACCCTAACTCGTTTGTAATCAGCTGCCCTCTCACTTAAGAAGCTGGAGCACCTCAAAGCAAACAATTAAAGTTGTCCTACGTATAGTGCACCAGCACTCTCCGGCCGGCAAGACTAAACAAACTGGAAATAAAATATGAGAGAGGAGAATAATTTGGGTGCATGGATCAACCGACCAATTAAGAAAGCAAACAAATGTGTCACCACCTGAGGACAATTGGCAAAATTTTCATCTCCCACATGTCAAAGCTGCCAAACTTCCAAAATGACAAATTTTCTAATTTAAAAAAAAAAAAAAAAAAACTAATAAAAGGATTCTTCTATGATTTGTTATGTCCACATATAGACTATTGGGAATATGATAATTATGAAAAGAATCCTCATAACTGTTTTTTTACTCAAGAAATCTGAATCAAGCTTAATTCAGTGTTTTAGTTAAACATTTTTTGGATTAATAGTGTTCACAATTAAATTGTTAATACGTAAAAGATTGTGTTTGATCCATCGAATGAAAAAAGCAGGTGCTTACAATACGAAAAAAAAAAAATTACTACAATTGGGAATACATAACAAGGGGAAATTAACTTTTGTTATTATATGATATCAACGGGATACAAATAACATGTAGTCCATTTCATTGTTTAGAAGTAGGATTTCTTGTAAGCTCATTCAAAGTTGTGTTTGAGTTAGTAATTTACATGTTAACAGAAAACGAAAGGGATAAGAATCCAAAATAGATTCTCTTATTTAAGTTACGATGAAAAATAAAGAAATAATTAATTAAAAAAAATAATATATTAATTAATGTATTTATTTTATTATTTTTTAATTTATTCAAATAAAAGTATGTATTTGGACTTTATGTATTTGTCTTTTTTCTCTGACTATTTTATTTTTATTTTTCTCTCTTTTTTTATTTTTTTCTTCTTTTTTCTTACCAATTTCTCACAAACACTGGAAGAGTCATCATTTTTGGATATTGGCAGGGGAAAAGAGAAATAAGTAATAAAGACCAAGTTCAAGTTAAACCTAACCGGAAAGAAATGCCAAATTTAGGATGGGTTCCTCAAGATTATAGCCCATAATGGACGCAAATAGCCGATTGCTATTTGCATCCAGCTGGCTAGCTATGTAATAAACATTTGCTTATGCACATATTGGTGTACATATATGTCAACATCACCAATTAGAGATTAGATACACTCAAATCCGATGATTCTATTTGCAAAAACAAATGTTTCAAGTCACCATGCTTATGTATGAGACAAAAGAAATTAATTAATTAAAATTATGGACACTAAAAAATAAAAAAAATATATATAATAATAACAGTGTATCAAAATTTGAATTATAAAATTTCTATATAATATGCTGGTTAGGGCGGCTAGAATGAACTAGCACATATATGAAATCCTTCTCTATAAAAGATAGTGGAAGTGGCCGGGGCACTGTACATCGCCTGACCCGGAAATAATAATGGACATCTCAAGCAAACAAAATTAGATTAGATTTGCCCAATAAAGGAGACCACGTGACAAGACCAAGGGTGGTACTACATGAAAAAAGCTTGAAATCAATGCCATCCTACGTACGCATGGATGGGTTAGCGGTTTTTCTATTAGAAGAAGGTGGTATTCCTATCAGTGTATGCTCTCTCTCTCTCTCTCTCTATATATATATCTTTGTGCCACACATATATTTCATATAAATCCTGCGGCAGCTGAGCGCCCACAATATTTTTTCCCAGAGGAAACCAGAACCGCTATCAGCTCCTTTTTTATGTATGCTGCTAGCTTGCTTTTGTCTGGGGGCGGGGGCCCATATTGATATATACATATATATATATATATATGGGTGTAAGAGCTTGTGGCTAATATTAATCCTAAAATCTTAATTGCACAAGGGAGGGAGAGATGTACTGAGGTAGGACATGGATGTCATTTTCCTCAGCTGCATTTTTCATTAATGCCTTTACGTCCACATTCCTTTCTTTCATTCCACGTCCCCACTCCCAACAGCCAGCTAATGAAAAATGAGTAATACGTTTATGTAAACGTCACTCATGCGTCTATCTTTTTCCTCTCTCTATTTTTATTTTTATTTTTTCATTTTTACTTCCATGCAATAATTCAATGTTTAATCTACTCAACCAAGTGGATTTTTTTTTTCCTACTAGAAAACCTTCGATCTAGATGGATATATATATATATATATATCCAAACGAAGCATATACGCATGGCTGCTAGCAAAGTGAATGGCATGCATCATCTCTCACAATAAAAATGATTCATGTTATAGTTAGATGGTCTGTGGTTCGGGATGGGATCGAATTTTTGTTGGATTTATTGGCTCGATCAAATTTAAATCCAACTATAGTCGGGTTTTTACGACTTTGAGTGGATCAAATTTTCGAATCGGGTTTCTGATCCCACTATATGAAAATTATGAATTCAAATATAGTACTCTTATCTTGATAAATAGTTCGTTCCTTGAGAACAAATACACTAAATTGCTTTTATCTTATCAAACTAAAAAGATTCAAATTTTGAATATTTCGTGATGAAATTACAATTCATTTAGTTTCATATTCTTCTGCAACTGTATACGTCCAGTGAGTGGATCATTACAATTAACAGTCGGAGATGTCTATTATAATAACCTGAAAATAAATATTAATATTCCCACCTAACATAGAGGTAAAACCAACAATAAGAAGTAACAATGTTGATAGATATATTGCTTGTGATCGTAAGAAAGGTTTTTGATTTTGGACTCTTCTTTATATGTTTTTTTGTCATCACGAGCGGGATTCTCGGACTGTGCTTGATCCGATAGGCGTCCATTTTACTGATCTATCAAGGCAAATTTTTTAAATTACAACTTATATATATATATATATATGCATATATATTAATCTTGTGCAGACCATATATAATCATATATATGATCAAAGACAGTAAAAATTCAGTAAGAAATTAATTATATGTGTTACGGTACCATTGGGAGACACTTGCCATCGTAATGGTTAAAAAGAGCATGTGTGGTGCTCCAAAGTCAAATTAGAAGTATCATTTCAGGAGGTTAAAGTAATTAAATAGAATTCTTTGTTTCAATCTAGCTCCATTTTGTTTCAATGTAATTTTTTTTTTTCCGGAAAGCACTTATATTTATATTTTTTTAAAAATATTTTCTTGCAAAATAAGTAAATATAATTTTTTTAAAAAATAATTTTTACTCATATTTAAAAGAATATATTTTTTTTAAAACAGAAGTAAAATAATTTTTTAAAAAATATTATATATCGAAACAAATGGAGCCCTCACGATGATGGGATATTAGATATATTAGTACCTTTGACCTTTTTCTTTTCTTTACTTTGTTTTTTTTTTTGACTAATGGGAAATCATTTCAATGTCATTGGTCATTATAACATTTTATTAATTCCTCGACCTTGTCATTAGAACTAGTTACCCATTATGGATGATACTTCATTGCCTACGTACGCTGAGTTCTCCATCAATTTGATGGAAGAATAAAATAATATATATATACTGAGCTGGAGCTACATGAATGGAAGGGGGCACGTGCCCACTTTGAAATTTTTTTTTTTAATTATTTATTACTTTTTTTTTTTTATATTGTTAGTGTATGATTGGGCCTAACTTAAGAAAAGGAAAATATTTTTTAATCCTACTTGTCCCCAACTAAGAAAATAAAGGAAAAAAAATTTAGTTCAATTTGAATTATGTCCACCCTAAAAAATAAGAAAAAAGATTAATTAAATACGAATTGTACTTAATTAATAAAAAAAATAAATTTTAATTTAATATATACTAATATAATCTGTATTCAGTCCATCTTATATAATTAGTGTCTATCTATTAATGAATTATTGATTTTGCTTTGTATGTATACAGAAGACTAATTTAAAGAATTTTAATAATGTTAACGCGTCTAATGATATCATTTATCTAAATCTACCAATAATATTTTGTGACGGTGGTGGAGAAATATTACCCCTGTTGTTGTAGGCACATACAGACGCCATAGCTAGCCTGGTATAATGATGATATAAGCTATCAAATTGTCTAGTGCTCTTCTCCTCTTGTTGAAACTCTAAGTCAATGTGTATTAATATTCCTTGTGTTCTCTCTCTCTCTCTCGTCAACGCAACATTACATACTCAAATCATCACAGTCGCGAGCAGTGACAAATTTGGTGTTGTTATGTCAATTATCATTTTGCTAAGATGGCCTTGAAAGAGCTCTAAGTAAGAGAAAAAAGTTTCACGTGAAAACATCACAGGATGGAAAAAAATAAATAAATAAATAAAGTATTTTGTTTTGTTATTTACAAAGATTGATCTCGTGTTGGGCGTTGTTTCCCACTTTAGTTCGTGAGTATAATTACTGCTCTTTTGGCTTTGATTCATTGCTACTGTAATGAATTACACACGATCCATTTATAATATATATATATATATATTGTCCATGCATAATATAACTTGGTGTATTTTGGATTTATTTATTTACTTTTT
>JAVXUM010000023.1:28462460-28473201 GCA_035590655.1 Pouteria glomerata
GGACTCTGATGTTTTTGCAGTCTTGCGGCATTGTGTTGCTGTTGTCTCATTGATGAGTGTTGCTGCGACCCCTCCATCATCTTCGTTAGCTGATGCATCTTGTGCCCCGCCTCATGTCTCTGCTTTAAATAAATTATCATATTTTCTCCCTTCAATTTCTTCTCCTTCTATGTGTTATGTATATATATATATATATATATGTCTATAATTAAGTGATCCCCTTGACATTAAAAGTATGTGCATCTGCGTAGACTTTCCACTTTGTATTGTCTCTAAAGTGTTTGTCTCTCCACTTTGTCAAATGAACTTTTTATCCATGTAAATAAATTATAATTTCTTCTACATGCTCAAATCTCTCACCCAATATATTTATTTATATATATATTGGAATAAAATATTTTGGTAACAGTATGGGTTAACCCGCTACCAGCTAAGGTGGACTAGATGTGTGGATGTACATAACTACGGAGAGACAGGAAACCGCAAAACTTTTAATTTCTTGTAATAATAAATTCACTAAAGTTTAGGATTTTATTTTTTTATTTGTACCTTCTTTTATAGTTGTTTAGGAAAAATTTATTGATAATTAATTTGTTCTAAATTATAATGATAATTTTTAGAATAACTTTATTGTGATTGTGTAATTAATTTGAGCTATCCATTACAGTGGAGCACACAATAAAATTCACTAGACGAATGGTCCAAATTGCACAAGTGGAGCTCGTAATAAAACCTATTAAGTCTTATGTTGGAATCAAGAATTTGTTAAGAAAAAAGAAACAGAGAAAAAAATTTAAAATTACTTTTTATGTTTGGTTTGTGATGAAAATAGAAAGGAAAAAAATTTGAGATTTGAGAAATTAAAAGATTAATTTATTGATAATTTTTTTAATCTACTCAAGTAAAAAGAGGTACTTTAATGATTTTATTTTATTTTTTTCTCTTTTTCCTACCCTTTTATTTTCACCCTCTAGACTAGATCCTTCATCCGAACTTACCTTATAAGCCAACTTGCATGAATTTGACTTGCATTTAGTTTAATTTGAGCATCCTTAAATTCAACTATAAGTACGTGAATATTGACAATGAATCACCAGTGAGGTAGGAGCCTGTTCTAGTACAGTGTGCAGTAACCTCCTCCCATTCATGATGAGGGGTCACTGTACACTACACGAGAATCACAATTGGCGAGGGGCCGTTGTGGTGTGGTACGAAGGACATCACTGCTCCCCCCGGCGCATGGTAGGGTGACCAGGCAGGTTTGCTGGTGAATTTTTCAATTTTTTCACTGTGGCTCCTTATAAACATTAATTAATGGTCTTGATTCAATTAAAATTTATAAATTCAGTCAAATAAAATTTATGAATTCAGTTAGATTTATTTTAATTAAATTAAGATCATTGATTGATGCACATTAAGGGCAGCAGTAGATAGCTATCAGCAATCCAATCGGATGAGTACTTTGATGTTACACGTGTGAATATTGGGGCAGTAAATGCAAATTATCTTGAAACAGATGGCTTATAGTTCATGTATTTATCCCATAATTCTCCCGTTTCGAATAATGAATGTTATTACCTATTATTAGTCCAGTGCGTATTAAGAGCAAAAGTCGAGTTTTTAGATAACTGTATCTATTCTTGTTTCAATTGGTTACCACCAAGATAAAAATATAAAAATATAAAAATAAAAAATAAAAAAAATAAAGTTGAGCTGCAATAATTCATAAAGAGGATCTGAAGATGGTCGACATAGAGTTACTCAGAGTTACAATACAAACGAGCTTAAACTATTACACATTGTAATAAATACTTATAGTTCAGTGGGTCTTCTTTGAGCACTCGTCTAAGGACCGGATGAGTGTGAATATTGCTCCCAATGGACTGGAACAAAGAGAAAACGTGAGAATTGACCATCAAAGTAACTTTTATTAAAGAAAGCCACAACTCTAATCTCCCCATTCAAGGTGGCATACGCATATAATAAGACACTTGACATACACAAACCAGGAAATTCGAAGAAGCCACAATGCTTGTTGGGAACACGCCGAGCTCTGACCAAACAAGCAGACACTAAATGACTATTGTATTTATTCACTTGGATATGGGTCCTTACTCTACAGAGATATTGGCAGAGCATTATTTCCATATGTTTTACCACCACATCCTCCACCACCACAACCTCCGCCACAACCACCACCACCACATCCACCACCACAGCCACCACTCGTCACTATATTTCCACATCCACCACCACAACCCCCACCACAGCCACTGCCACAACCACTCCCACAACCACCACAGCCACCACTTTTTAGTGTATTTGCACACCCTGTGCCACAACCACCGCAACCGCAACCGCTGCTCCTAACTGTACTTCCAAATCCTTCACAAGAAGTTCTGACTTTTTCTGGTGCCAATGCATCTTTGTTGATGGTTTCCATTGAAAACGCCACCTCCATCTCAGCAGTATTGTTGCCCTCCTCATGGAACACGTCTACGCCTATTTGATCAACCCCCAACAAATTTTCTTCAGAGTCAGTTAGAGCCTTGTATCCCTCCTTTCTCATAATATCAGAAAGGATAAAAGTCAATGTGATCCCGGGCAATACCATCCATTCTTCTTTTACCTGTTTCATTTAGGAGGAAAAAGGAAAACCTGCTTTCAAAAAGAATCATTCACTAAAATTTAAGTGACTAATGGAAAGATACCTTGAAAAATCCAGATTTCAATTCCAGCAGTGCAACTGCTCTGCCATATGGGTCTTCTCTGGAGAATTCAACCAGAGTCACAAAGTCATGTTCAGTTCTATGCTTGTCACAGTGCTTGGGTTCATATTCCAGCTTTCTACCCGGGAATAGTTTTACCTGTATCAAGAATTCAAAGGAGTCATACCTGATGTAGGAGTCAAACAAAAGCCAACCATACTGCGATAATAAAGCAACTACACTAAAACATCGATGTGTGATATATTTCCATGCATCTTTCACCACTATCTTCATTTCTTGCTCAACATGTGGATCTCATCTTTACGATAGATTCACAATACACATGCATCACTTGCTTGGTCTGCTGTAAGTAGTAAGTACTCATCCGCTTAAGAGATATCTAGCTAAATTAATTTCTTTGTAAGTTGTTAGTGTTCACATAACCGCATCAAGGCTAGCAAGAATAACGCATGAATGATCATATTTCTATCCATTTTGGTTGGGAAACGTGAAGTTAAAATGTTAAAATCATCTTTGGTGGTCTTGTAGATGGTAGTTCAAAGACAAAAAGTCTGTGAGCAAGCTCTGTTAGCCTTCATCTTGGAGTAAACAATATCATCTACTACCATTGCCTTGGCCCCGTGTGGAATTTGGCTGACGTTTTATGCTTATGTTTGGAACATGGATTTGTAAAGGGAAAGGAAAAAAATGAAAGAAAAATAAAATTTATAATTTGTGTAATTTTTGTACACTTAACTAAGTTAAATTTTATTGATAAATATCTATTCATTTAATCTTATTTTTCTAACTGAATAAAAAAGATAACGTAAATTTGACATTTTCGCTTCATTTTGCATTCGTGCCGTTTTTCTTCACTTTTTCTTTTCCTCTACAAATTCATGTTCCAAACATAGTGTTAGCGTTTTCCCATGGATGACTTGCAAGGGAAGGAAACAGAAGCACTTAGCTTGCTTAGCAGGAGGATAAACTAACGAAACTTGTTGGAAACAAGTCAAAACGTGATGAAGTAAAATCCTGGTGTCTCAGGAGGAAAGATTAAAGCCAAAAGACTAACCCTTTTTCCTTTTCTCCAAATCCAAGGGTGATCAAATGATTGACGGATTGGCCATCCTTCATCCTATCCACCAGTAAAGTCACAAACATGATTGAGGAAGTAGAGGCCAAATGACCGCCATTCAAGCTTTGCTAATTGTATTTAAGAATAATGACAGGTTCAGCGACATAGTCACGGCAGATCATGTTGAGACGAGCATATTCCTCAACTGACATATTCAGCTCCCTGAAGAATTATATGGCTTACGGAAAAAAAAAAAGGCAATTTCTATTGTTACTTGTTCCATAATGCCCTACTTGTATGTCCAACTTACAAAATTAGGGTTTAAGAACAATAGTAGAATTGTTGGCAGGAAAAACTTCCTAAAGGAAAGGTTATGAGTTAAAAAACTTCCCTCACAGAATCTATATTTTAGTTAGCAATGTGCGTGAAATTCTAAAAACTAATAAAATCTACTTCCTTTTTCCTTTCTTTTTTTATTTTATTTTATTTTTTCTCTTTTTTTTCTTTGTTTTTTGGATCGCCAAAATACTTCTTGGGTTTTGAGATCACTCGCAAAGGTATTGATCTCTCTCAAAGAAAATATGTTCTAAACATTTTATTTAAGACATGTATGATTGGTCAGAAATCTATAGACACTCCAATGAATCCTAATATAGAGCTCGTAGCAGATAAGGTTGATTTATTGAAGAATTCCCATCAGTATAGAAGGTTAGTTGGAAAGCCAAATTACTTAACTGTAATGAAACCAGATATTTTATTTCTTATGAGTGCATTAGTTAGTTTTTGGAATCTCCTTGTATTAGACATTGGGATGCAATTATTCGAATTTTTAGATATTTGCAGACAGCACCTGGAACAAGCTTATTGTTTCAGGATAATGGATATACTTTAAATAGAGGTATACAGATGCAGATTAGGTAAGATCTCCATCAGATAAACATTCTATTACTGATTATTATATCTTTGTTGGAGGTAATCTAGTATCTTGAAAGAGTAAGAAACAAATGATAATAGTAAGGTCAAGTATAGAGCGATGGCTCATCCCTCACGTAAGTTACTCTGAATATAGCATAGGATGAAAGAGTTGGAAGTCCATCACCTATAGGCTATAGCTTATGGAGCTCTTAGATATTGGAAGAGAGCACTTAGAACAGGCTTATTGTTTCAGGATAATGGATATATTTCAATATAAAGATATACAGATGTAGATTAGGCAAAATCTCCATCAGATAGACATTCTGCTACTGATTATCATATATTTGTTGGAGGTAATCTAGTGTCTTGAAAGAGTAAGAAACAAACGATAATAGTAAAGTTAAGTGTAGAATTAAAATATAGAGCCATGGCTCATCCCTCACATAAGTTACTCTAAATACAACATAAGATCAAAGAGTTGGAAGTCCATCGCCTATAGGCTACAGCCTATGGAACTTTTATGTGATAACCAAGTTGCTGTTAATATTGCATTGTTAATGTTGCATTCAATCTAGTATTTTATGTGAGGACTAAGAATGTTGAGATATATTGTCATTTTGTCAAAAAAAAAAAAAAGATCTTGGAAAACACTATCAAGACCGGTCATGTTAAATTCGAAGATCAACTCTTTGATTTGTTTACTAAAGCTCTGGGAGAATATTAGGTTCGATACTTTTGTAACAAGTTTGAAACGTATGATATATACATGCCAACTTGAGGGGGAGTATTAGAGAATATTGTAAATATAGAAATATAAGATTAGGCAAGGGCTAGTTTATTCTCTTTCTTGGTTTTAGGTTACTCTATTTTCCTAATTTGTACATAATAGTGTGAATATAATTATATGTGCTGGGACCCAAAAGGAATCAAGCGATTCCATTCATTCTCATATACTTTGACACGAGTCAACAATGAATCATATTTAACAGAGAAAGCATACCATCCTATGGCCTATGAGCTCCAAAATGTGGCCATCTTTATTGGATCTTTTTTGAAGATGAAGGGACCACTGAGAATCCATTAAAGACCACTCTGTCCCTGTAAATTCGGCGAGGGTATGTGCTTCACCAGATTCTGTAATGCCAATCACCTCTTTCTTTACTTTTTCCTTTCTAGAATCTCTGTAACACAGAAGCCCAGCAATAGAAAAAACTTGGGATTTCAATAGTATATTCTAACATGTAGTTAACAATGACAACAACTCCTTCATTCTAAGAAAGAAATACTTTAGCATCAATTTCCTATATATTTAACGGAAGGTGCATATTATCATTATTTAATAAATATTTTAGTTGGTGGAACTTAAAAACCTATCTGTTTTTCAAAACATGTTCAAAACGCTTGAGTTCTCTTGTGCCTATGTAATTTGGATGGTCCAGTAACCAACACTAATTCACATGAGGGTCGCCTTTGCATATTAGACGGGGCAGAATGAAAGAGTTTATCTTTAAATAATACAGATAAGCTAACACGGACAAGAACCTTCGACAAGTTCATCAATATCTTATCATCATTATAATGCCATATCTAGTTTGAATTACCTTTCTATTTTTGCTCAGAAGAAATACCATAATATCTTAAAAACAGCCAGAAAATAAGGCTATCGATTGATCCATCAAAAAGCTTTATCTAACAGAGAGGGGTGTAACATAATAATCTACACCTGCACACACTCATCTATGGTAAGGCTTCCTAACGAGAGCTGCCAAACATGTGCAAGCATATCATTACCTGGTAGGCAGTGATATTCTTACACAATTTTTGCTCGATCTAGTGCCATGTTAACCAACCTAACTCTAAAAGCTTAAATTGTTACAAGGGCGTAGCCTAATTATTTCAATCTCTTTAAGTATGATTAATAATTTTGCAGAGAAGCAATTGGAGCAAATATTTATGAACTACAAAAAAAAAAAAAAAAAAAGAAGTAATTATTGTTAGTTATTGAACAGACAAATAATTTTTTAAATAATTGCAATCGGTTTAAATCCAAACCAAATGCAACTTAAAATTGATATGCTAGCAACAAGTGTACAAAAGGAAATACCTCATCTGAAGGCTGATGACCTCATTGCCAGCTTCATCAAAAACGCGTGTCCAACTCTTATTAAAATGACCCTTTCCAGTAAGTGGGAAAAAACAAGAACTCTTTGAAAATGGCTGAGAAGGAACCATGTGAAGCACATGTGGTGCTGGGTTTGGAATGGAAAATGAGAGGGCAACCCGTAGACCAATTGGCTTTGAGCTCATAATGGAACCACTGGGAACCAATTCCAACCACTTTTCCACGGAGAGATTGGAGACGGGTGCCAGGAAATCTGTCAGAGAGATAAAAGTGGAACCCAAAGTTTGGGCTGGCCTCGAGATTTTTAAGTTGGAAGGTGAATGCGATACAAGTTCAAATAGCAGATGTCCGGCAGGTTGACACTGGAAAGAAGCGACCTGCTTCTCCCCAGACTCGGACAAAATACTGAGTCTTCTCTTGGCATTGAATATTGTATCAGGCTGTGTCTTACTAAATAAAACAGAGAGGCTTCCCTGGTGTTCAGCTGGTAAATTTCTGACCCCGACAAATTCCAACAGGACCTGAGAATATATATGTATATATGTAAGTTACTTGTGAGCCCAAGTCAATCTGATTCAGTTTGGTGGAAAGCCTACTTAATTGAGATTCAACATCTCATTCAGGCCAATCAAATAAAACTAGCATGTCCAACTCAATCTGATTACTATTTTAGCCACACGATCATAAATAAAAAATTAAGAATTAAGAATTAAGAAATAAAATGTAAATACCAGTCACCGGGAGCAGAGGGAATGAATCAAGGAAGGGTATATAAAGAGTTTGAAAGTACCTCCACAAACTTCACCTCAGGAAGACATATAGTTTTCTGATGCTCATTGGCTGTAACTACCTGCTTGGTCACAATTTTAGAGACACAGGGAGTGGTTGTGATAGGAGATGGAGCAGCACCTCTGTACATTGCCCCTGCCCTCCAATATCTCGAACCAAATGTGTTCTCCCACTGTTTGGTAGTTCCATAAAATCCAATATCCAGTTTCTTACCTTTTGATCTGTCTGAATCTGTATCATCATGCTCTAAAACCTTGCCCAGTGCTTCTACTAGGTCTTTGCAGTAAGAAGCAGGCTGCAACTGATGAGAATGCCAGATAAGGTCAATATCATATGTTGGAACGCAGAAACATCTCAAGGACCTCTCCCTGTTTCTCTTGATTAGATGCAAAAACCCTTTATATCTAGCCACAGCTGTTTCAAGAAAAAGATCGTTGTCCATGTGGGGTCTGGACACCTGTCCATACCAAGAAGAAGATAGACATAAATGAAACAAAAACAAGTTCATGAAAAATGTAGTACTAATGCTCATTACTCGATATCCAAAGGTAAATGCATTGAGTGGCTATTTGGAAAAATAATATATGTAACGAATTTGTGGATACTAGGCATCAGTTAAGTCAATCACATGGAACAAAGGGGAGTTAGTTGAGCTTATGTGTAAAGTAGTGTTGGTTCAAAAATCCGAGACATATGTGGCCGTTTGTATGGTTTGATATAATCACTGTGATTGTGTATGCGGTTTAGATGCCATTTTTCAGGACTTTCTTGGATATCGAACAATACAGGATGAAATAGAGCAAATCAGGTCCGTTAGTCTTTGATCATAGACCCCAAATCAAACACCAATCAAAGTAGAACTGGCCAAATTTACTAATCTTTAAGGGAGTATAATAAATAATGCCTATTAGTCTTCAATAAATAGACCGTGATCAAACACAAATTGAAGTAGGACAAACAAGATATATTAATCTCCAAAAACATAAACCAATTGAGTGGCAAATATTTTCAAGTAACAAGAAAAGTAATACTCTGAGTTAAGAAATACTCCTCCAAAGAAAAAGATAAACAGCCAAGTGTTGGGGTATTGAATGCATTGTTCTTCTTCAGGCCATCGAGCCCTTTTATAGGCATATCAAAACAGTTATCTTCACTTTGCCACTTCCTTCTTTCCGGCATCAAGAGTGAGAGTGGGTTTCCTTTCTTATTTATTTCAAATATTCCCTCTTAAACGACCTGGGAACTATTAATTTGAAATTTTCTGCCATCTCTCTGCCATTCTTTTCTTGTTGACGTGGTTGGAGGCTATCATGTGACTTTTTATTTTGGGAGTAAACAAGTAGAGCATTATCTTCAAAATTCTATAATCAACATTTTAAAAGCACATGGAGCAAGGTAAGAGGAAAATCAGGTAGGAATTAAACTAAACAAAAAGAAACATGAAAAAATTAAGGAGTTTCTAGCAGTAAAAGGCTTACAACAGTTCACCCTCGAGACCATCGGTTGCCACTTAATAAACATGGAATTATATCCGAAAATGGAAATGTTGGACAAAATCAATCCATAATCAATGGAATAGGACACAAGTATGACCACTTATCTAGGTAGGCTTATTTTTACTTGTGCCTTGAAGATACCAGAACCATTTATGGCACACCACAGACGATACTGCAGGGCGTTGGAGTTGTAGTATAATTTCTCTACTCTTGAGCAATATATAATTTCTCTACTCTTGAACAGTATCACAGTCACCATTTGACTTTAACATGTTGTTATCATGACAACAGTAAATAATATAATTATGTCATCCACACAATAACAGAATTATGTCGCCTGCACACATCATTCAAATTCGACAAGGATAAAGAACAGAATTTGGATTGAACTACGTCGTCTCATAAGAAAACAAGTTTTGAACTCCAATACCATGACGTGGAGGAAATGAAGCTTGGTCACTTTCTTGTTTACCTGGTAAAAGAATGGACTCTGCCTTTTGACAGCGGAAAGCAGATCGTACTTGATGTATTTTCCAGCTCCAGAAACTTTTTCAGAGAAAGCAGCAGTCAGGTCAAAATTATAGGGCTCGTTTGGGTATAGTTCACTCCAAATTTGTTCAGTTTCTCTTTTTGAAGTCCCCTCAACGGAAGAAACAACATTATGGTTGTCCAGAATCATTCCGAAAAATGCCTCACAGTCGGATTTGTACCTAGCCTGAAAAATAAAACCCAGAAATACATCTTATCAATTGTCACACTCATGAAGGTGTTTATGCACATAAATGAAGATTGAAAAATTTTATTATTCAGTTTAGAAGCCTACTGGATTTAGCCTATGGCAGTGCCAAATCCATTCGCAATCAAGAGGTACAACCAAAGGTCCTTCCATAATCTGAGCCTTGGAATGTTTTGCAAGCAAAGGAAGCCAATAAGCATTATACCTGAAATTGGATTATCAAACATTTTACTCGGTACAAAAGGAGAATAAAGTGTCATATGGCATATGAAGCAAGCATTCATATATATAGCTCATCGGTCTGATGACTCAATCACATATCAAACTGGCATAAAAGCATGGAATAGCTTCACAAAAATCTGAATCAACAAAAATATAATCATGAATTTTTACCATGAGGAACAGTCTTCCGGCCTCAGTATTTATAACAAATTAAACAATTCAAGTGACTAAAACCATGTGACTTCTTTTATAAACATACAGCCCTCTACCATAACTATTCATTGTCTGCAATATCTGTCAACTACCTGAAATTCAAATGAGCAGCTACAATTCCAAAAGCAGAATTGGTTGATTTTTTATATATCTTGTGATGTGGGGTAGATAATTAGAAAAAAAATGTGTCAATTTCAAATTGAAAATAAGATCACCCAAAAAAAAAAATGTGGAACTAAATAACCTACAGCACTCAGCTCTAAGCTAGAAAAGAGGCTTGTTGGGGGCAAACCTCCAGATTTTGTCCAACCACGGCACACAAACTAAAATTATCAGAGAGTTCAAAATTCAATATAAGCAACACCACCTAAAAGATCTATATTTTGAATTCCAGACCATTTAGCAAATCGAAAAACTGACTGGAGTGAGGACTAGTGGTTCAATTGTTTGGATCAACCGGAA
>JAVXUM010000023.1:28481170-28497148 GCA_035590655.1 Pouteria glomerata
ATATTTATATGATATATATTTTATATAAGTTTTATAAATATGTATGCTTTTTAATTTGTGTTTGCTGTTTTAAAATAAGCTCATGAGAAATCCTGTATCTCAGAAATCAGTGTGATCCATGCCGTAACATCAGTCAGAGACTAAAAATAACATGGATTAAATGCTAAAACCATGCATATTACAATATCCAGCGTCAACGAAGAACTTGTATCAATAGCTATTATTAACTCATCTAGAACAAACAATTACCTTTAATGCATCATATTTGTTTTAAAATTGAACAATTAAGCACCATAATATGAGGCATACTGAGGAATTCCATCAACAAGTCAATATAACATATTTGCAGTAACCGAAAAGTCAAAAGAGCGACAAAAGGGGGCATTTAAGCGAGATATTTAGCTTAAATATAACAAGTTAGCGTAAATATAAACATGACAGCCCAAAATGCTAAAAATTTATTACCATCGCGGTCCTCCAAGCTATCATGAGTCTCTGAAAGTAGGGTGAGATAACGAAAGAACTCATCTGTGAAATCTTTGCGTCGCCTTGCAACAATTGCATTAATGTCAGTAGGGTTATCCTGAACCTCCTTAAGAAGTTCAAAATGTCTTTCCATTTCATCATCAATCTGCAATGCTCATGCCTAATCAGATAGAAGAGGATCAAAAGGGCACCAGTTCTAAATTCAAAAACATTGCTTTAGATTCTGTACATACTGATCCACATTTTGAAATTTAGTAAATAAAACATCTTTACACCTTCTTTACTTTTCTTGCTAATGCTACTAATTTTTGCTTCATCTGGGAATCATTTTCTGTGGCGGCTCGTGATTGACACCGATTGTAGAAGCTATCCCTGTATTTCTTCCACTCCTCCCTGAACACCAAGTACTTCCTCCATTCCTTTGATCTGGGTTTCTCATTCAAGAACAGATCAATAATCTTATCAGAGATTTGAGTAATGGTATATCCCTCGGCGACTTCAACCTCAACTTGTTCCTCCACTTGTGCAGTGTTCACACTGCTCGCCCGAAGTTCTTCGAAAGGAATTTGCAATTGACCCAAAGAATAAGCATTGGAAACTCAACCACAACTAAACAAACCAAAAGAGAAGAACCCAGAAATTCAAAACCAGAAAGATTCTGAAACAACAAACACTTACTGTTTGTGAGGGTGACGTTGCGCCTGAAGGTGCAGGCTGTTGTTCTTCGTGCTTTTCTTGGTCTAGATGTATGGGGACTTTTGGAGGGCAGGAAGGGAGTTGAGGAGCAAATGTTGGGGATTTTGGAAGAAGCGGTGGGTAATTCACTATTGAAATGGAAGAAGGTAGTGTTCAAGAGAGAAGGGCAGGTTGCGGAGATTGATGCCTCGAATCCCATGAGACTGTTCATTCTTCGCCCTTGCTTCCAGCTACCAGCGAGCAATTTAGGATAAAGAAGCGTTCCCACCTATCGCCGTCTCCTACCGGTAAACGCATCTTAAACGGTGTCGTATATTGGATAATTACCGCCCCCAAAATAATTTAAAAATTTAACATATGACACTTACATAATTTAGGTTAAATTACAAAATTGGCAAAATTTATTAAATTTAACTAGAATTGTATCTAACATATTATTAAAATTTATATGCGATTGAATAAAAAATTTTATTAAAAAAATATAGCTAATTTCTTATATAAGTTGTGTATTGAGTATATTTAAAAATAAAAAATTATTTTAATATAGAAATAATTAAAAATATAAGTTTATTTATTAATTTTTATGAAAATCCTTTTCTTCTAATTAATTTTGACTCTTGAAACAAAAATTTAACAGAAACTTGATAAAAATTAAAGAAAATTAGTAAAAGTTAATTTCATTTGATGAATAACTTACTTAGTGGTTAATTTCAAAATTTTAGGTATTAGTTGAGATGCGTGTAAATTAACTTATATTTTTTAAATATTAAGAGAGAAAAATATAAAAAATTAATTTTTTATTTTATTTTATTTATTATTATTTTTTTAGAAAAAACGTCTTATGTGCATTTAATAAGACTTTTGCATTTCGTAAAAAAATGAAGAGAATGCTTGGAGTAAGAAAATTAATATAAATTGATAAAAGTTATAGCATATAAAGAGTGTAGTGATCGGCTCGAAAAAAGCTCAGATCGAGCTCGATTCGTAATTAAAATGAGCTTGAATCGAACTTAACTTGTGCCTCGCTTAGATTCGAGCTCGAGCTCGAGCTTAATAAAGTTTGGGTCGAAAGCTTGTGAGTAGACTAAATAAAATAATATATATATTTTTAATAATATTTTTATTATATTTTTTAATAATATTTTATTTATTTATTTTAAATTGAAAAGACGTTGTTTTGGTTTAATCGAATTATTCACAAGTCGACCTCGAGTCTAAATTCTTCTTTATCGAGACGAGCTTGAGCTTATATAAAAACTTGAATCAAGCTCAAACTCGAGCTTGGTTTAGAAAACTCGAACTGAGCTCGAACAAATTACAACTCGGCTCGATTTGGCTTATTTCCACCCCTATTTGTAAATGTTTGGCGGGCAATCACTAATTTACTTTTTTAGAGATGAATAATATAACTTTCTAATTTTTGTATAATGTTAGAGAGAGAAATAATTTGAAGGGTTTTTTTTAACTCCGTTTCAATAGATTTACATCAGAACTTTTTTAAAAGTTGTTGAACTTTTTAACTACTGAGTTGGAATGTTGAAGAGAGATCCGTTTTGACGGATTTTGGTTAGATTTTTAAAAAGTTATTGAAAAATTTTTAAAATTTGTAGAAAAGTTATTGGAGTTTGTAAAATTATTATTGGAGATTGTAAAAAAAAATTATTGAGATTTATAAAAATTTATTAGAATATATAGATATATATAAATTTATAAAAACTTTACAAAATATAAAAAATACAAAATATGTTACAAAATTTTAAATTTTCTTAAAAATTTTCACCATTTTTCAGTGCACCAAAGGCTTATTAGAAGGTGACGAGGAGCTGTTGCTTGCGACTCGATCTATTCTAACTGAGGCGAGGTTTATTATGAGATTTGTTCTTTCATAGAAACTGCACTCATCCAAGATCAAGAGCCATTAATCTTCGTCCGCGACACCTCCCACAACGCCTACAGGGCTTCTTCTTACGCCATAGCCGGTCTCATTGCTTGCCCCCCTTTCCTCCTTCTGTAGGCCGGAGTCTAAGCAGGCATTATTTGTTTCGCGCAAAGGCTAGGTTCGCTGGTCGTTCCCTTCTTTTCTAATAGCTTTCTAATCAAACGACGCAGTGTTTCGGAAAGAACCTGGCCTCTTGGGATTCAAACCTTGGAGTCGCTCTGGATGCATCATGATGACGAGTCGCAGAAGTGGGAAAGGGTACGTTTTTGTGATGTTGGGTTGGACAGTTCGATATAGGCTTTTTTTTTTTTTTTTTTACCTAATCCTGCTATTAATTTGCATTGAAGAACCAAAGGACGTAAAAGAGAGCTTCGCAAATACTACAGCAGAATTTGTTTGGCCTAGGATTTGTACATTCTTCATGATCATTAATTTTACTTCTAAATGAACCACTTTTTAAATACTACATTGTTTGTTCATGCTATACAATAAGACCATGGCAGAAGAATCAGACTAGAACCAGTAGATCATCAAAATCATCAAAATAAATAAATAAATGAACATAGTATGAGAGCATATACTATTTTCAGTTCATTTTTCGATGTAAATAAACTAACCATTTAATTTGTGGGTTGTAATTCATAGAAATAAATGATGAGAATTTTTTATTTTATTTTTATAAAACACTATTTATATAGTGAGGTAATTAACAATAAATATAATATGAGACATTGTTTTACTGTCAATTACTGATATTTACAATCTGACACTATGAGAATGTCTGCGAGTGAAACACTACCGGTATATGAAAGCTGGCAATAATGTCCACAGAAAGAAGCATAGAATTTGGTCACTGAAATTTCAAATAGAAATAGCCTATGATTTGTTCCAAATTAAGCGACGAACGCCAAAAAGTAAAATCTACAAATCATGTCAGAGACTACGAACTACGAGGAGGTTGCCACTTTTCCAAAGCAAAAAAACAAAGGATCAAAGCATTCCCATCCAAACAGTGCCATAATCACCTCAATTTATTTAACGTCAACCATTATAAATAATCCCGCACGTATATATATAGTGTAATTCTAGAATATTTTAATTAATAATCACAACCTTTTTCTATATATTCACTAGGCCTTTGTGGTGAATTTAATCGCCATTTGATTATAGATAGCTAAGTTTTTGTCACGAAGTTTTCCTAAGATCAATCAACTAATAAAGAAATAACACACTGATGTGAATGAAGCAAGAAATTTACGCGTATATCGGGAGGTTTTGTTTTTTATCCAAATCGATTTAGTAACTGAAGAATCAAGTTTCTTTTTTTTTTATTAGAAAATTTTCTATACTAAATTCGAAAAAAGAGATCGATGAAGAAAACAAGAAGGAACTTTCTCCTTTTCGATCTAACCGACTCAGACACGGATAATTCAATGTAGGACAGAGAGCTCCATGCACATACAAACTTTGGAACAACCTCCTCATGCTGTCTCCACCAGCTGTTGAAGTCCCTTTCTCACTCTTCCCCTTTTTAATCCCTCTTTAGCCTATCCCAAACAAGTTGGAAGACTTCAATCAAAGGGACTTCATTACCCCTCCTTAAACTGTGATCTTCTCTCCCTCAATCTCTCATGGGTCATGGCAATGGACAACTAGGTGGCCATGCAGTGATTGAAATGGCCAAGGCTGTGAATTTCACAGGTGGGCTTGAGTTCACCAACCTCAATTATACTGTGATAAAGAAGAAGGAGGTGAACGGGACCATGGTGAAGCAGGAAGCGGATTTGCTTCACAGGATCACTGGGTACGCGCCAAAGGGGTGCATCACCGCCGTGATGGGCCCGAGCGGCGCCGGAAAATCGACCTTGTTGGACGGACTGGCCGGGCGGATTGCGAGTGGGAGCCTCAAGGGGAGGGTGTCTTTGGATGGGATGGAGATGAGCCCGAGTTTGATCAAGAGGACTTCTGCTTATATCATGCAGGAAGATAGGCTCTTCCCTATGCTCACCGTCTATGAGACGTTTATGTTCGCTGCTGATTTCCGGTTGGGGCCGATCTCTACGTCTGACAAGAAGCAGCGTGTCGAGCGGTTGATAGAGCAGCTTGGATTATCAGTAAGTGATCGATATATATATGCATATACATATATATATATATATGTGCATATATATATATATCTGTAACAATTCCTTATTTCTTACATCTCAAGGGTGTTGGGCTGGGAAAAAATATAAAAATTTAATGTAAAAATGGTATATGATAAAATTTAATTAAAAAGTATAAAAAAATTAATAAAATTGGTGAGTAAATCAAATATTCCTAAATTTATATATTTAAACTATTATCTCATGAGAATTTGTGCATAAAGATATGAAATATTGTGATAACTAATTTAAAATATATAATAACTGTCAAATATTATTGCCATGTTCTTTTGAAAGTTATTTCTTGGTAAATATTTTCTCTAATAATATCAAAATTTTTGAATTTAAATTTAGAAATACGAATTAAACCATACACATTTAATATTCAATTGAGAACCACCAAATTAGTAACTAAGTTACTTAATTTTTTTATTTTTTTAAAATAATTAAATTCAGCTTCTTATATTTTAAATTTCTTCATGTGAAATTAATAAAAAATTAAAAAATAACTACTAGAATTTAATTTTCTTTTGCTTAAAAAAAAAAAAATAACTTTCAATAACTATCTAAAAAAAAAAGCTAATTTTCTTTTTCTCCCCAAACTTTACCTTAATTGTGTTACTTGCAGTCCTCCAGGAACACTTACATAGGCGACGAAGGGACGCGCGGAGTGTCCGGCGGCGAACGCCGCAGAGTCTCCATCGGTGTGGACATAATCCACGGACCATCGCTGCTCTTCCTGGACGAGCCAACGTCGGGTCTGGACTCAACCAGCGCAAACAGCGTGATCGAAAAAGTTCACGATATAGCGCGCTCCGGCAGCACGGTGATTCTCACGATCCACCAGCCTTCGTCGAGAATCCAACTCCTCCTTGACCACCTCATCATCTTAGCTCGAGGCCAGCTCATGTACCAGGGATCGCCTAAAGACGTGGCACTCCATCTCGGTCGAATGGGGCGCAAAGTCCCCAAGGGAGAGAACTCGATAGAGTTCCTCATCGATTTGATTCGAGAATATGATCAGTCTGAGGTTGGAGTTGAGGTTCTAGCTGAGTTTGCTCTTACTGGTATGAAACCCCCGCCGCTAGGTGACGAGGAGGCCTCGATGGCGACGGTTCTACCGTCGCCAACCCCGTCTAGCCGTGACAGAGGAAGGCCTGGGAAGAGGGATTTGCAGGTGGACACAGATTTTGATCACAGCCTGAGAAGTCCCTGGAATACTAACACACCGAGGTCCTGGAGTGCCAGCCAAAGTGGAATTATGCAGAAATTGAGGCTCACGCCTTCAAGGCAGCGGACTGATCAGAAAATGGACAGCGTATCAATAAGGTAACCTATTCTATTCAAACAGCATGCAAGTAAATACGATTAATTCCACCATAAAATTATACCGACAAACCACTGCCAACATGAAGATCGGATAGCTATCTAATTAGCTAGAATTTCAATCATGTCCCGTACCCTTTTAAAAAATACTTGTTAAATATCAGCTTAAAAATTAATTTTTTAAAATTCTGAGGGGTAGTTTAACTGGTAAAACTTTGAACTTGTTTCTCAGTGGTCACTAGTTCGAATCTCCGCAGACTCACTGAGGGTTTATCTGGTCGTTAACTTCAGGGCCCCCATGGATTAGTCGAAGTGCGACCAAACTGGTCTAAATACCCTGAGTTATCCAAAAAAAAAAAATTAATTTTTTAAAATAATTGATGTATGCTATATAATATTCAGTATATATATTTGTAAATATGTATTGAAGCTTTCTTTTATCAAAATCTTTATTATTTTCCATGTCAAGCAAAAATTAAAGAAAAAAATTTCATTCAAATAAATTACAAAGAATATAATACATATAATATTATTTAATTATCATTTCAAAATATGAACCAACTTGATAATAATCCACATCAAGTAGTCATGAGATCAAGAGTTTAACAACTTTTATTTTAAAAATAAAATTGTAATTATTCAAATGTATATGATGTATTATATTAAATTAAATTAGTATCTAACGGATATTCTATAAGTATAAACTAGTACTAGTACTCTACAGATAAATATCAAACTTATGCAGAATTACATTTCAATTCCAAAGTTGTCCCAATCCTATTTAAGGTGTTTTTCAACGAATTTTTAATAAGTTTGTTTGGGTTAGGTCAGTCAAGTATCATGTTATACCTATCCTATTAACATTATGAAGTCGGCTATTGTTTTAAAATTAAAAAAGTTTACCAAAAATGAGAATTTTTTTATCAGAAAAATCTTGTAAAATTGTGGATGAGTTATTATGATAAGAGTTGGAATATGAAAAAAAGAGTTCTAACAAAGATATGCAATTTTGTAAACTTATCACTTTAAATAAAAATATTTATTGAGATGTATTTTAATTACAAAAATTCATTGTGGCCAAAAACAATTTCTTTATTATTCTTGTAATTAAAGTGTGAAAATTACATAGGATAAAAAGACAAAAACATGGGAAGAGATGCGCAACCCCTTGCTGCCTTGCATTATACTTGATTTTGCAAAGAAACTCATAACACAACATTGGTGCTCTGTTGCAAACTTATAATTTCACCCAAAGAGTAATGTTATTCTATTAAAATTAAGTGTGAGAATGATAAAAGACTTGTGTATTCGTCATTTTAAATGAAAATAACTATTAAAATGTATTCTTATTAGAAAGCTTTTATTAACATATCATTCTGTCATATTTAATTTTTTGGAAAATTCACCCAGTATAATAATATTTTCCTTCTACTTTTTGCTAAATATTATGTCAATTTTGCTATGAAATTTCCTAGGGTGCGTAGTGTAGTATTAATGTGTATATCGTAGGTTCTTGACTGATTCCTCGTGCTTATTTTTCTTTGAATTTATATCACTTGGGCAGCTCATCCTACTACGCCTACTCCAAGGAGATGGTCTCCGGCAGCCCAACACCCAACAGCGACTATACCGTCAACGAGAACGACTACCTCACCCCAAGCATTGCCCCGGCGTCCATGTCAGACCACCACCTGGGCCCCAAATTCGCAAACTCCTTCGTCTCGGAGGTTTGGGTTCTGATGCGCCGCAACTTCAAAAACATCCGGCGAACTCCAGAGCTCTTCCTCTCCAGGCTGGTGGTTCTCACCGTCATGGGATTCATGATGGCCACCATGTTCTTGAGACCCCCCGCCGACATGCAAGGAATCACAAACACCCTGAGCTTCTTCATCTTCACCGTCTGTCTCTTCTTCTTCTCCTCCAACGACGCCGTCCCGGCTTTCATCCAAGAGCGCTTCATCTTCATCCGCGAGACCTCCCACAACGCCTACAGAGCCTCTTCCTACACTGTAGCCGGTCTCATTACTTACCTCCCTTTCCTTCTTCTTCAGGCCGGAGTCTACGCAGGGATCGTCTGGTTCGCGCTAATGCTTCGCGGGTCGTTCCCTTATTTCCTAATAGTTCTCTACGTTTCTCTTCTCTCGACCAACTCTTTCGTGGTCTTCATCAGCTCCGTGGTGCCAAACTACATTCTGGGTTACGCAGCGGTGATTGCTTTCACTGCTCTCTTCTTCTTGTTCTGTGGGTACTTCTTGAACAGCCATGACATTCCCGGTTACTGGAAGTGGATGAACAAGATCTCCACCATGACTTATCCGTACGAAGGGCTCTTGATGAATCAGTATCAAAAGCCGGTGAGTGTCGGTGGGGTGGATGTTCCTGGGATTCAAATCCTGGAGTCGTTGGGCATAGATCATAATAACGAGTCGCAGAAGTGGGAAAGGGTTCTTGTAATGTTGGGTTGGGCAGTTCTATATAGGATTTTGTTTTACCTAATTCTGCGATTTGCGTCGAAGAACCAAAGGACGTAATAAAAGAGAGCTTTGCTAATGCTACTGCGGAATTTGTTTGACCTTGGATTTGTTCTTCTTCAATCATTTTCACTTCTAATGAACCACTTTTTAAAATATTACATTGTTTGTTTACGTTATGCAAATCCACTGCAGAAGAATAGGACTCTAGAACCAGCAGAGATCGATAAAATCATCAAAGAAAAATAAACATAGTATAAGAGCATATTTTCAGTTCACTTTTCCAATTGTAAATAAAACTAGTTTGTAGGTTGTCTTCCATAGAAACAAAAGATGAGAATAGTTTATTTTGTTTTTATAACTCACTAAAACCGAGAGGTAATCAACAGTAAAATAACATGTTATTGTTTTGCTGATATTTACAAACTGACGCTATGAGAATGTCTGTGAGTGAAATTAAAAAACAAGGGATCAAAGCATTCCTATCCAAACAATTAATGTTAAAATCCCCACAATTAATTGAACCTCAACTCCCACAATTAATCCCATTATGTGTATATTTATATAGTATCACTGTGGAATATTTTTAAATAATCATGAACTTTTCTATACGTTCACTAGACCTTTGTGGTGAATTTAATCGCCATTTGATAGCTAAGTTTTAGTTGTGAAGTTTTCCTGCATATGATCAATCAGTTAATAAAGAAATGACAACTGATGTTAGCATTTTAATCAACCAATAATTAACAAAGTTGGAATGCTCCGAATATGCCAAACTTCGTTCAAAACAATGACGTACGTACAGCTTGTCGAGCACAGACTAGCTAGCTAAAACACCAACTTAAGAATAGCGAAGTTGTCTGATTTGACATAATTATTAAATAACATAGATAGCATGATAATCAAAGACTCCACGCAATTGTTTTAGCAAATTACAGAAATGGGTTATCGGCGGCTTCAGCAAAACTCTCCTAAAATTAATATAATGAAAAGTCTATAAGATGTCTACAGAGAGCCAGACCAGGAAAATTTGCAACTCCTAATTTGTTATTGTTTAAAACAAAATTTACCTACCCCCCACTGGTTGGCTTTCTAGCCGTTTCTGCTTGGATGTAACTCCAAAAGAATCTCTAATTGGTTCACAGATAGACCTCTTAGTAAATAGTGCTTTTGGAATTATATCCTTCCTGGTGAACCTTTCTTTGGTCACAACAGTATTTCAAGAGAGACTGTGAAGGGACAAATATATATTAGGCTACACAGAAATATGTTAGCTTGTATCAGAAACCAAGTATTAGATAAGGTCATGTATTCACCAATGTCATAAAGACAAAATAAAAAAAAAAAAAAAAAAAAATTACTTACAACCCGGACATTATTCCAAATTGGGTCATCAAAATCAACAGGGTAGTAGCAGAACCAAAGCATAGCTTAGCATATAGAAGGCCAAACTGAAAGTAAGATTGTAACATAAATTAAACAAAATTAGTACACGAACCAACTTTTGTAGCATAAATTAAACAAAATTAGTACACGAACCAACTTGGCTTATGGAACTCCAAACTGAAAAATATCAGAGCCAGAATGGCCCTTTTTTGGTCTATTTCTCTAAAAGCAAATTCCTTTTTTCGGGTCTATTTCTAAAAAGCAGTTTCCTATTATGCTGATCCTGTCAAGGGAAGAGTTATTTGTGAAATCAACTTTCAGAAGAGTCCAGTGATTCAATTAATCGTGTATGTTTGTTTACAAAGGATTGAATTCGTCATAATTTTGCTACAGTTAAAAAGTCAAATCAAAATATCAAATAGTTCAAATAAGCATTTGCCGCAATCTTATAGGGCTGAAAGAGAAACAACTAAGCAAAACTAAGGAGGGACCTTGAGAAATCAACCGGGGTTGATCAATAATATACTGCACTTCCTTTAGGTTCAGTCTTATAAGTAAGGGTATCAAGATTTGGAATGATCTATATAGTATTTTTAAACATTACTTTCCTATAACAAATACCATGACAAATGAGTTCCAACCCGTTACAGTTCTATAATTTCTGTTAATTGACCAAGTAACAACTACGTGTCACGAGTCTCCAAACTGTCATGCAGAGTCATTCAATTACAAGCCACATAAGCTAATGCTAATGCTAATGCTAATGCTATTTCTTTTCCAACTCATTTTAATCCTCTTACAGAAAGATTGATATTGATAGCTGAAACAGGTACAGTGATTGTTGGATTGGGTTAATAAAACTACATAAACTTGCCACAGAATTTGATTTGCAAAGGTTCAGATGGGGTTGTCATATGGTAGAGCGCATAAAAATATTCAACGCAATTGCCATTTCAATGTCATTTTTCCTTTTCTTTGAACACGGTGAAATATGATTAACGGATGCTAATGTTGGATTGGTGTTTTTCCAAGAAGACTAATCCCATTTCCATGAGGTTACGTAGAGGGTAGTAACAGACAAGAAAAGAGATGAAGATGAAGGGTTGCTCCGCCCCATTATTTTAAACAATATTGATTAAGAATAAAAAAATTAAATAATCACCACCAAACAAATGATAACATTAGTTAGAGTCAACTAATTAACTTAAAAATGATAATCAAATTTGGATTATCTTAACACAAGCTCTCTCTCTCTCTCTCTCTCTCCCCCCCCCTCTCTCTTCCTATCAATGCTTCTGCTACACAGCCACCATTGAAGTCAAAGGGTTTTACCAGTCTCTTCAAGACTTTTCCCTCTTGATGCTCTTTTGTCACCCAAGGGGCTGTTGAATCCTTTTCTCCAAACAAATAATTGAAGCCTCTCAAATAAGTTAGAAATTTTGGTTTTGTT
This sequence comes from Pouteria glomerata, assembly GCA_035590655.1. Classification (NCBI taxonomy): domain Eukaryota; kingdom Viridiplantae; phylum Streptophyta; class Magnoliopsida; order Ericales; family Sapotaceae; genus Pouteria; species Pouteria glomerata. The sequence continues at coordinate 28,493,069 of JAVXUM010000023.1, forward strand.
TCTGATCTAAATAGATGTAGGAACTAAAGAATCAAGTTTTGTTGATTGATCCAGTGGAATCAGAGAATCCAGAAATGATGTTATCCACAGGATTTAGAGAAGCTAGTTGGGTACTTGGTGGAGGTTGATGAGTTTAAAGTCTGATTATGAGTTTGATAACTCAATGGAGCGACTTCAGCGTAGGGTAAGACGATGATGGAAGGATCAGATAACTGGGATTTAAGACTGGTTAGCTGTTATATCCTCTGCCTCTTCATATCTTTCCAATCAGCAAGTGCACAAGAAGGCAAGTATTCAAACAGTCTTCTAAGAATTGTCAACAGTATCAACAAGAAAAAGGATCCCCGTAATTTCTTGAAATAGTAATCATTATTGTTATAGAAGTCTAAATCAGGTAGGTTGTAACTATTTGATGCAAAACCGGTCTCAATTGTACTTGGATCTTAGTCTTGAAATCAAGGTCAATGATACGTGGAATAACAGTCACCTAATTTTTATAGCTGCAGATGTTACCTACAGAATTCAAATGATTTTGAAACGCTAATGCATAGATCAGAAAAACTGTACCTATAGACTACAATCTTAATAGAAATCAGACAATTAAATAGATCGATATTCCATCTACCTAAAAGTATCATAAAAATAACCTCGTGATTAGATAGACCATCGGATATGAAGGAATAATTTTTTTTTTCCCTCACAAGCATGTGAACTTAGTACATACAATTCATCAGAAAAGTATCAATTATATATTTCAGTTGCCTGGCACAGTCAAACCCCAAGCAAATTACCTAGATCCATCAGATGATTATATGTTCAATGATGGGCAGATCTTCCTTGTAAAAAGAATACCAGCACGTGTTTTTGTTGCCCACCTCAGATTAAATAATATGACTAGAAACTACATCGAGCAAGATTGCTACAAGAACCAATCAATGTTAATCTCAGAATGTTATTCCATTCTTATTAACGTGAAATGTAACTGCTTGCAGGCTTTGTCAGCATACAGTGTTGTGCTGATTCGAATTTTACAGATCCAAGTACCGGTGTAATATGGAAAACAGATAGTGATTGGTACCCTGATAATTTAACCTGCCAAAACATAGCCAGGGCACTACAAAATGGTACAGGCTATAACAAAGCTCGATTTTTTAGTTCACAATCAGGCAAGAACAAATGGTGTTACAACTTAACCACAGTGAAGAATCGAGATTATTTGATAAGAGGAACATTCCTTTTCGGACTTCAGCCAGGATCATACTCCTTTAATGTTCTAATCGGTGTTACACAGATAGGCACAGTGAAGTCGGTGAATGATACAAACGTGGAGGGAATTTTTAGGGCTACTAATGACCAGATAAACTTCTGCTTAGAGGAAGAGAAAGGATACCCTTACATTTCAAGACTTGAGCTGAGGCCTTTGAGTGATTCAGATTATTTGAAGGGAGAGAGCTCTAGTGTTCTAAAACTGATTGATAGAGTTGATGTTGGGAGCAATGGGACAAAGATCAGGTTTGCCACAATTAAGCTAGACTCTGCTTTTGTATAGGTAAATTAAGAAATATTTTCCAAGTTTAACATTTGAAATCTCAGGTTTCCATTTGACCCATACGATCGTATATGGAGAAAGGAAATTAACTCCACCCAAACAGCCAGTCGGGTGTCATCATCCACTCCTGATATCACCAATTCGACAATAACAGCACCTCCTATCCAAGTGCTACAAACAGCTCTAAACGATTCGGATCATTTAGAGTTCCTGTACTATGACCTTGCCGCTGAGCAGGGAAATTACCAGCTTCGCCTATACTTTCTTGAACTCAATTACTTTGTTCGAGTTGGGCAAAGGGTGTTTGATATATACATCAACAATGAGAAACGAACAAAGATTGATATCTTGGCTGAGGAATCCAACTACAAAGCAGTAGTTCTGAACTTCACTGCAAATGGGTTTCTTAATCTGACCCTCGTCAAGGCAGCAAATGGATCCCAGTTTGGACCCATTATTAATGCTTACGAGATCTTACAGGTGCACCCTTGGGTTGAAGGGACTGCTCAAGAAGATGGTAGGTTACCATAGATTCTCTCACCTGGATTATATTCTATTTGTTTATTCTATGATGACATCGAAGAGTTTATAAACATATCTCTCTCTCTCTCTCTCCAGTGGATGTGATTTTGAATGTTAGAACTGAGTTAATAGGGAACAACCAAGACAATGAAGTCTTGAAGAGCTGGTCTGGAGACCCATGTCTTCCTACTCCTTGGCATGGTCTGTCCTGTGAGTCCATCAATAATTCCCTAGTCATCACTAAATTGTAAGTTGCACTTCCTCTTTCTGAATTATCTCCGGTAGAGCATCTTTACATTCTATATGGCAGGGGTGTTATGTTTTCTTCAAAACTCATTCTGTTTTGTTTCTCCATCCAAACACTTCTTTCAGGAATCTTTCTTTCAGTAAGCTCCGAGGAACACTTCCCCCCAGTATCACTGAGCTGATCCACCTGGAGGAATTGTATGTTTCGCAATACTCTTTATTGTTTTCAATATGTTTATATTTGTTCAAGTTGTGTGAAGCCATGTGTGGCTCACCGCCTGTTTGCTGTAATGCATGCAGGAACTTGAGCAACAATTACTTCACTGACATCATCCCAACATTCCCAGTTTCTTCGATGTTGACATCAATGTAATCTACCCTCACCGTCTCAATTTTGAGCAACTTAAAAAATGATATGTAGACCAACAATCAGCCCAGATTGGTCAGAATTCCAAAAAGGCCACTCTGCTTATTGAGTTGAAAAAAAAAAAAATTTACCCTGGTCTGCTAATAGTTCAAATTTGATATTTTTTCTTTTTCTTTATCTTTTTCATTTTTTTTCTCTCGATAAGTAGGCTCAAATTTAATGTTTAAACAAAACAAACCTTTTTGTTCACTTGAGTTCTAGCCTAGACGATCTACAAGGTTAGCACTTCTTTTCTGTGGCTTCAACGCAGTCAAATGTATCACAAAGATAGGGTAACTCTCCTAGTTTTCCTTGTTTGATTCTCTAATTTCATCCCAAGAAATTGCACCTATCAGCAATGCAAACCTTGTAGAATTGCTGAGGCCACTATCCCTTTACAAGCTGAAAGGATCAATTGCCGAAAAGATTGCAGTGGTAGTAATAGGATTGTTTGTATATTTGAGTATCTATTTTTTTTTTAAGATAAAAATCAATTTATTTATTACAAAAGAAAGCATAAAGCAAAACTAGACTATGGCATCCAAATCCACTAGGTAAAGGACAAGAAACAATATAAATCTGGCCCTATAACCCTTTTAACTCCACCTATACAAAGTAAACAAAATAATCCCTATCAACTTAATTATATACAACGTTAATTCGGTATAATGAAAAGTTCATCTCTTTCTTTCACTCCAAATGAGCCAAGGTAAGCAAAAAGTACTATCTTCCAACTTTCCTTTTACTTTTTAACAATCCGACTTACACACAGCATCTCAAAATTCTTCCTCACTTCTTTTGGAAAAATTCAATTCACACCAAAACGAGAAAGAATGAAATCCTATAATTCTTTAGACCTGAACAATAAAGAGAAAAATGATCAATCGACATCCCATCCTCCTTACATAAACAACACCAATTAACCATAACCTTTCTTCTCAAAATAAGATTGCCAACGGTTAAAACTTTGCCACAAGTCAGAACTCATACAACAAAAGCAATCTTAGGAGGAGCTCTAAACCTCTAAGTATTATTACACGAAAAATCAACATCCTTATTACTTGTTAGAACATCCAACTCCAAACCATTTAGCTATGAGTAGAAAGGCCCTACAAGAATCTTAGACCAATATAGGAGGGTTTAATTTTATTGATGTGGGATAAACCCCAACAAACCCCCTCACATGCAATCCCTTCTTCTTGTATGAGGAGAGACAGACAAGTGCACTAGGTCTAAGAGGTGCACAACCAATAGTTTGAGTGAAAGAGGGACGAGTCTTCCCCAAGTATCCACTGATTTCTATCTTTCCCCTTCATCCAACTTCGCAGCATACACCATAGTGAGGACATTATGCTAC
>JAVXUM010000023.1:28522883-28535718 GCA_035590655.1 Pouteria glomerata
CGCCTCCATCTCCTTTCAGAGAGCTCTATAAGTTCATAACTAACTTCCTAAATCATGGACATCTTCTCAAGCAGATGCCGATACTTGCAACAACCCATTGTGCCTCAACAGCGGTTCTGGAGAGGGTTCACGGCCTCTGAATTCCACAAAAACCTGAACAAAGAAGGCAAAAAAGTTCAGAATAGTAGCTAGATGCCAAACAAAGTTCTTGAAAGAAAATATATTGAAGAAAAATAAGGTGATTCTGTTTGAAGTGATAAAAAATAAAATAAAATGAGATAAGTTGAGAGTTTATAATTCGTGTAGTGAGATAAAAAGTGAATAACTTTTAAAGACTTTCACAAATTTTCAGATATTTTCAGAGGTTATCAACAAAGTAAACGGAGTCTATATATGCACCAATAAGAAAACTAATATACCAGTAAAGAGTATGAGCCATTGAACTTACATGTATGTATCCCATTGAGCATATACAGAAAAACTTCATAAAAAATGTACAATGTCATATCTAACCTCTAATGGTGCTTTTCCACCTCCCAGAGCAAGTATAGTTTCGCGGAACCTGTGACCTGTTTCTTTGACAGCCTGTTGGAACACACAAAACTTGACCTTAAAACAAATCATAACAGAAGATATGATTTCTTTCCATGTAAACTCAAATCTTGAGAAACAAGTGAAACATAGATGCCGGCCAAAAATACAACAAAATGGATGGAATGTTCACAGATCACAACATTCTATTATCAGCATAGTGCACAGCCAACTTCTCTCTACAAACACCAAAGAAAACTGAATGAAGCCACTCCTAGCATATTAAAGGATTGCACGATAACAAAGCACCAACTTAGCTTGTGTCACAAAAACAAATGTCCTCACCAGTATTCTGCTTTATAACACGACAAAGACTTTTCTTAATATATTATGTTACTCACTCACCATGATACACAACTTGACTTCTAGGATAGAGAGGACCATTATCCTTGAATCTATTGGATACTAATTCAACTCATACTATCTCCAAATTTTAGCAGAGGAATATGGAAAGCAGTCCACAGGGTTGTGCACCCTTTTTGGTATATCTTTTCTTGAATATATTGTCACTTAAAAATAAGGGGTTGAACAGGAAACAAATCAAGCAATGTGAATAACAGGAAGTGATAACCCTTCGTTTGCCCCACTACAGGAAACCATATAACTAAATCCTGTGGTGCCATTCAACATGTATTGGGTTAACAGCTAACAAGAAGACAGAGAAGAAATATGCAAAAAAATGAACACTTTTAGCCATCAAGAATTTTCATCTCAAAATAATTGGAATTGAAAATGTCTATTTTGAAATGTCCTTTTTAATCATAAAACATTTGCAAAATCATTTACAGTAAAGAAATTGCAAAATTAAACAATAAGTGGTTTACAGAATGTAGAATGAAAAGTGTCCAATAACTTTTTCTCCTTACTATTAATAACCCTCATTCCAGCAGACACTCAAAGCTAGGAAAAACAAGTAGGTATTACAATAAAGAGATGCCTTAATCAGCAATCAAAATAAAGGGAGTCATTTAAGATTATTATAAAAGCAATTGTTTAGAACAAGTGGAAGAAGAACCAGTCTCGTGCAGTTCTAAAAAAAGGACCATTTTTTGCAATTTAGTCTGCATTTATATATGTACATTTGCAAATGATCCATTTATCTGCAACACATAAAGACAATGGACAATTAATGGAACAACAAAAATCCCCATTATTTAGAAAAATATAAATTTTTTTAATATCACTAAGTGATTTCAATTACATATCTATGTAATTATTGCAGTCATGAATCCATTTCTAGGATGAAATCGCTCCTGGTTATGTGCAAGGGACATTGACTAAATCCTTCAAAAAATGTTCATATGCACAGGGGTAAGCAGAAGAATCTTATAGCACAGAAATCAGTCATGTAGAATGAATTTCTAGGATATACTTTATATTAAACCTTGAAACAAACGAGAAAGTGTTCGAACATAAAGGCTGCAGAAAGGCCTTGCTTTTCGACAGAAAAAAAGATTGACAAAAATGAATTTGTTTGAAAATCAAGTCAAAATAAAAGAAAACACTTCAAACAACCTTCCCATTATACCTTTTCATCATTTAATCCAGCAACCTCAAATGCTGAGAAAGCATCTGCAGACAACACCTCTGCCCACTGCAAAATTTGAATATTTGCCATAAAAAACTCTCACCAGAAATAAAAGCCTTAACCAATTTATGGTACATCAAGTACAGTTCTCACAAGAAAATAGAAATAAACAACAGAATTGGATGTGTGTCCAAGTAATGTGAAAATAATAGAGGCGCAGAGAGATAAACCATGACTGAGAAATAGATACCTTGTAACTGTAGTATCCTGCAGCATATCCACCTGATAATGAATGACAACCACATTCCAGAGAAACAATAAGTTAAAAAAAAAAAAATGAACAGAGAAATGCCATAGGCAGACTGTAGTTAAAAAATCAATTGCATTGCCCAGATACAAAGTGCAATTATAAGGAAGAGAAACCTGCAAATATATGGATAAAACCACAAAGAGATCTGTCCTCTGGCAATGGAGGGATCACTTGTGTTCTTCTACTCACTCTCCGATCAACATCATATATTGATTCTGATCCACCAGGAACATACTTCGTATGCAGCTCCAAATCAACACATGCAAATTTCAACTACAAAACACAATATGACAACAAGAAGTTAGGAACTTAAGCATCTACCGTGTATCCAAATATTGTTGAACTATCAATCTCTTTTCCTGTGAAAACATGAACTCCGAACTTAAACATGGACCTAGGACAGTCAACTTTGAAATATAAAATCTGGCCCAATTAAAATCAGAAACACAACAACAGAGTTAAGCCATAGTTTTTGCCATAATTTTGAAACGGAGGGAAGGGATGAAGGGAGAAATGGAGAGTGAGCGAGCAGCAGAGAAGGATTGAAGGACTAACAAAAACAAAAATTGTTAATATTCACCAATCCCCAAAACACACAATAGATACATGACACATAATGAACTTGACAATCGAAGGCCATGTGAACCAATGAAACCAGGGCTCCTATCCTTTTCCACTGTCACTCAATTCAATTCAACATAACATCGTTTGAGTCTGGGATGAGAATACATTTGATATCTGCGCCCATTTACATTTTTTTTCCCCTTCTGATGAGAATTAAGTACAGAAGCCACCATTTCCAGTACCAGTCCTGTCAATTGTAGATGCTTGATGGCATGGACAAGATGCAAAATGAACCTCCAGTCTTCATGCTTGAGGCAATGGGCATATAATTGAACCATAGTCCACATTTGACTAATATGTAATTAAGAATTAGGGCCTTCTGTTGGATATTCTATGTAACTTAAAATGCTCAGTAGGTTCACCCCCCCTCTCTCAAATTAATTTCCATTAACCTTACCAAATAGAACCACCACCCACAGCTTCGCCATACATGAATCAGGACCTCTTTGATTAAACAGTTCCCATCCACTCCACCTGCACCCCTCTTCTCTCAGAGTATTTTGCATTGCCATTTCCTAGTGCCCCTTGCAAAGATGGAACTTTAGTTTAGAGATTTTTTTTCTTATGCTCATCACATGGAAATAGGCAAAATAAAACTAATAGGGAAAACCCCTAAGTTTACTACAAACCAAATACTGAAATTAATTAGTGATTTAAAATGCTAAATTAGACCACAATGCAGAAATAAACAGAAAATAAAGCAACGTGTTGCACTGACCTGACGAAGGCTCAGGGAGCCAGCACGATAAGTTCGAGCTGCAACGAGCTTCTTATATATGTCTTCAGGTAGAGATTCTCCAGTTTCATAGTGCTTTGCTATGCCCATCAAAGTATCTCTGCAGCGCTTAAAAAGTATGTTTAATGGTAGGACCGTAGGAGTAATTAGTATACCGTATATTTTTGGCATTATATTTATGAGACTGGAGTGAAAGAATAAATTCACACATTGCCAGTTGTTAGCATCAATTTGTTATACATTTTGTTATTAAGATCTTGACAATGCATCGCCACAGCTGAAAACAGGGCTATAAAAGTAATGCCAGTTGCACGGATTAATTGTCCACCCATTCTCACAAGGGACAGGAGTTCCCATACCCATAATATGTGGGTTTCAAATACAGAGCTTTCACCTACATTCTCTGTAGATTCCTTACTAGTATTATTATCACCAACAAATTTTATGAAAAGCACTTACTGTTATAACCTATATTTTATTTGTTTATTTATTTTATTTATGGTTTATATTTTTATTGCATAATTAGTTGAGTTTACCATATTTAGTGGACTGTTGGATGTTTTAAGAAATTATTTTAATCAAAGTGATATGATTGGAGGTCCACCATAATTTAAGTGTGCATAGTGACACTAGATTAAATAAGTTATATATAAATAGGGATTGTTTCAGACTAGGGCTTCATTGTATTCTGTATTTGAAGAGCAAAAGAGGAAAAGAAAGAAAAAGAGAAGGGATGCAACAAGGTCAAGGGGATATCAAAGGTTAGTATTATATATTTATTTATTTTCTTCATTGAATGTTATACATAGGTAAGAAGTTAAGGAGAATTCGTTAAAAGATTAATTACCTGCCAGATTTGTTTACATATATAGATACACATAAAAATTTTCTTGATGGATTTAAGATTTACAATAAGAATAGATTGTATATATATATATATATGTATATACGAGATATTGATGGTAAATTGAAATAATAATAATTGATTGATCTAAAATGATGTGAAGTTAGAAGGAAAAATTTGTCTACAAAGACAATCGTAGACGTGTGTGTATATATATACACACATATATGACGAGGCGTTATAAAAAAAAATAAAAATAAAAAGGCTGCCGCACACAGTACTAAGAGTGTGTATATATATATATGGATTATATAGTTGGTCTAATGAAAGTTGTCGGCAGAGAAAAAAATATATATATATATTTGATTGTGACTTGATATGAAGGATTGAGTGAATATTTGTTTATACGTATATAAATATACACATGAGAAAAATAATGTTAGAAAAAAAATTATTAAATTCGTTGCTGGAAAATTATTTGAGGATAGTTGGATAGGTTTTATACACACACACACACACACACATATATATATATATATATGTATATATATATGTAAATATATAGGCTACTGGATATTGGTAGTAACTTAAAAAAAAAAAAAAGAAAAAAAAAAAAGATTGAGAATGAAGTGATGCCAAGGAATTGTTGGTGGGTGCTAATTAAAATTATTTAAACGTGAAAGTAATTAATTTTAGTTATTTTGACGGAGAAAGAGTATAAAGTTAATAATTTTATTAATTGTAATTTTAAGTTATATTTTAGAATAATAAATATTTATATTCGTGTGCTCAGGATAGCGACAGAATATTTTGATTATTTTACAATTACATCTTTGGACATTAGGTGAGTGGTTTGCCTTACTAGTATTAATACTGTAAACTGTTCCATGCATAATATTTTTAAGGAAGGATTTTTTTTGAACTTGTATTTGTGAAATTTTATTTATTTTAGATAAGAAATTCTATGTTTTATACTATTAAGCATAGGAAAAAAAATTATTTGAACACTGATGTTCAGTTTCAGAATTTATGGGATTGCGATGGATATTTATTTGTGGATATTGGAATTGAAATAAAAGTCCAAGAGACAGGCTCATTAAGTGGTGTGACTCTGACAACTAGAGAATAGGCTCGCGAAAACCGTGGTGACTCTAGTTCTCAACGATTATAGGAACCAGCCTGTGAAAATCGTGGCGATCTCAATCGAATCGGCTTAGGAAAGAACCCTAGAGCCAAACTGAGTGACTCTAAGTGCGACGTTGCATCCAACGGGCACCGCCTATGAAAAATTATTTGGCACTCATCATATTTTGTTCTCATATGATATTCCACAGATTAATGTTTGTCATCACTATTGTGATTAACGTGTTAATTATGGGTATTATTGCATTTCAACGTGTAGGTTTGAAATCACTATTATTTATGCATGGAAAATTTTTTTACTTGAAAATATTTTTGGTTAAATTGTTTACTTGAAAATTTATTATTTCCAAATTTATATTATTATTTTTGGTTTAGTAATCCATTTACTGATCTTTTAACTCACCCTCAATTTTTAACATTTTCAGGTGAGATGAAGAGATCACAGTTGAGGATTTGGATTGAGTTGGGACCGTAATATCATGAGTCTGTGACCTCCTATAGGAATATTAATTGTTTATTTTGGATTTGAGAATTTAAGTATTATTGGTTATTTAAATTCCGAGACCTATTATTATTGTGGACTAACGAATTGATTTTATTTGAAGATTTAAAATTGACGTAATTATTTATAATTTTATTTTATTATTACTGTAAATATTAATAGTTTGGGTTTATAAAGGCTTGCGTGTGCCATTGACCAAGGCACTATGATTCACGGCCGGTCGCATCCTTAAATTTTGGGGTGTGACACTTACCAAAAGATGAGGTTGTTGAAAGTAGACCATCAGCAACCCAAAAGTTTGAAGTTTTGCCAATTTTCAATTGACTAAGGAGTAGCATTTACCTTCACCACTTATTCTTTGTCCAAGAAATTAACATAATTTAATAGAAGTAATGGAACTGAAAAAAAAATGACAGATACCTGTAATATTTTAAATGAGATTGCAGTGACTCAGTGATGCAGCATTACCTATGATAACACCAATTTTCCATAAATTGAGAGGGCAATTCAACAGCATCCCACTCTATGCCTCTAATACCAGCTACCAGACCCTCATCCTGCTTTGTCAGCAAATGCTGAAGTGCATGACCAAACTCATGGAAGACTGTCTCAACCTGCAATTAACACCAACAGTTCAAATTTTGAATGCCAAAATATTATAATAACAATAATTTAAAAAAAGAGAGAGAGAGAGAGAGAGAGAGAGTTTTCAAGATCCAATTCAGATTAAGGAAGTGCGATGTTGTCCTAGCAAGAAGACTAACAGATAGACTGATTCTGGCTTCATTCTAGAATATCTTGGTGCTCAACAATCAGTAAATCAGTCCAAAATGAACTTCCTCATTTTACTCCAGTAGAAGCACTTTCTCCACTCCTAGGGAAAAAATAATTGTAATTTGCTGTAGAAAATAAGCAGATGGTAGTTCAACACAGAAGCAAAAACTATTTAATCCATGTCATGTAGTGTTGGAGTCCAAATTTGAAACTAGAAAGGTTAACACAGCATGTTGGTTTTTATAATGGATGAAGAATTTCTATCTAGGAAGCATGGATAAGGATACGATACGGGTGTGGACCGGCAATTTTAAAAGAATGATGATATGGACAAGGTAGGAATATGACCAAAAAATACAGATTTTGTATATTTTTATTAGTTATATATATGAATATAACATTCATAATAAAATTAATTTTATATATAATTCAATATACAAAACATAATAAAATATAAGTCATAAGATTTCATAATTTTAAAAGTTTCAACTATTCAAATCTAAATTTGTCTTAATCATATATTTAAAAAAAAATGATAAAATAATAGAACACGTCATGTGGCATATCCGATACATATTGGATACAGATACGATATCCCTTTTGGAGTATCCATACTTCCTAGATTTCTATTAGTAGACGGCTCTTTTTTCTGAAGTATGATTAGTAGAAGGCATTTTCCAGAATGCATTTACAAAACCAACAAGACTGCATTATTTTAGAGCGACCAAGAAATTATTGATGGCACTAAAAATTCTAAAAAATAATAAACTTTCCCTCTCAGATTGGGTCTGGAAGTCTAAGCCAAAATAGTGCCTTTTCGAATTCTGACCTTATCACATGACTAAAAATGGTGAAACCCTCACCGTAAGAGCCCCACACCGCCCTGCCTTGAGTTTAGGTGGAAGATGTAAGTCGCGGGATGTGTCTCAGTAACGCAGGGTTGGAGGGATTGCCTTTACTGATCGTGCAATGCGGAGACAAGTACCGTGCTAGACTCGAACCCGCGCCGGCTGACGTGCCACAACAGCTCCCTCCACCTATCGACCGCTAAGCTATGCCCCGGGGGCTTATCACATGACTAGAGTACATTCAATTTATGGAATGGGTTAAATGAGACCTATTTCCTTCAATCTGGTGTTCGACCAATCAGATCCTACCACTTCATGCAAGTTCTAGCAACCACAGAGTCCACACTAGACTGTATCTGGTAAATAAAATACTTCCACACTAGAGTGAACTGCTTTTGTATAATCCCGGGTGTTAGACAATCAGAAGATTGAAACTTCAAATTCAAACTGCGAATCAAACTGGATGTAATATATTTGTCCGTCAGACCAAAAGGCCCACCAATTGGGAGCTAGAGAAGACTAGTACTAAACAGCCTGAGCTGTTACTCCAAATTGTGTCACTGCAAGTCATTATAAGAACCCAGCACTCCAGCATCTTGAACTAAAAAAAAAAAATAATATTCTTACCTCACGGAATGTCATAAGGCTAGGTTTGTTCCCCACTGGTGGCATTTGATTGCACACCATGTGAGCAACAGGCAACCTAGGAGAGCCATGATCTTGTGAAAATACACGACTTCGACCAACAACCTCATCCATCCATGCCCCTCCCCGCTTTTCAGATGGACGAGAATATGGATCAAAATAGAAGTAGGCGATGGGACCGCCTGAAGAATCATTGACACGATAGAATCTCACATCCTTGTTCCAGACCTAAGAAGCGATAGTATCGTGAAATCAGAATATGAATTAGCTACTGTATTAGAAGAAGAAACCCAGAAAAAAAAAAAAAAAAAAAAAAAAGGCCTGGGTCGGGCCGACTAGGTCATCTCGAGCTAGGTTAGGCTCGACCCAAGCCCTAACCCGGGCATATAGGGCTGAGGCATGGCGGGCTGTACGGACGGCTGGGGGCAAGGCCGGGTCGGGCCAAGCGTGGTCACGAGCCAACCCGCCCCTTTTACATCCCTAAATAGAATAAAAGAATAAGAAAAAAAATTATAGAAACTTTATAACCTCTTTAATTTTAAGTTCTCCTATGGATCTCTGCTAGAACAAGTTAATGGACACTTACCATTCTAATTGAAAACTTTTTGAGACAATGTTTTTGGCACAGTTGTCAAACTCGATTCGGCCCAGCGGGTTGACCCGTTAACACCACTCAGATAGCTTTAAGCGTAATAAACCTCATCATCGACCTTAATGGGTTGTCTAAATGTGCAAAAGTATCATAGTAATCTTATGGGGATAATCATGTATTGGGTGAATTGTATTTAATAGATGGACTGCCACTTAGTTTCTTACATCTTCTAGGTATGAACTCCGTGGTTAGCACTTCAACACTTACACCGTTCGGGGAGGTTTTAGAGAATGACCATTAGACACTCGCATTTCTTAAAATGTGTTGATTGGGTGGTACTACAAATTAAAATTATAATCCTCCATTTACTCTATCTATTTTTTCTGTTGCAAATTTAAATGCTTCTAAGTAAAAATGTATTTCAAACTCTTATGGTCAAAAAACACATCAAACTTCTTGCACACAGATAATGTCTCCAACATTTCAACACAAAAATCACTATAGCCATTTGTAAGTGATGCACTGGGTAGTTTTGCTCATAAGTTTTCAACTTCCTTAGCCTATAAGCCACCACTCTTCCACATTTCATCAATACACGACCAATTCATTCCTTAAAAGCATCACAGTAAATAGAATATCTTGTACTTTTCTAGAATGATCAACATTAGTGCTGATGTCAAACTCTTTTTATTCTTTTGGAATGATTGCTCATATGCCTCATCCTAACAAAGTTAATCCTCTTCTGAGTTAACCTAGTTTGTCATGCCCCAATTCCACAGCCTGGAGACATGGGGACAAAACCCACAAAATAAGCTCCTAATCACATAAAAAAGGACCATACCAAAGTGGAAGCGAATAAATAATAAAAGTATTCAAATAGAATACTCCAAATTCTCAAAAGTGCCATTGAAGGGCAACAATCAAATATGCCACAAAACAGGCCCGAAACCATAATCTAAATACATTACAATTCAAATGAGGAAAGCATGAAGTAAATAATCTATCAAAATATTCCAAGACTAGTTAATCTAACTCAGGGGTACATTAGGAACATCTACTCCTACAACATTAACTACATAGGAGTGAGCACTAAACAACGTGCACTTAAAGAATGTATATAAGAAATTATTCTTAATCATACAAGGATATCAACACTTAACCGGTTTTAAAAAAAGTTGAAAACTTATCGTCTTCATAATTAATCCAAATTTTCATATCGAGTTATATTGTTCCAATTTAATAGTTATTTAGCCATGATGCCACAGTCTAATACAAAAATGTACCTTATCAAAATCATACACATCAATATTATACTATGAGATAAGTACTTTGCAAAGCTAATATGTGACCATAGAACTAAACCCAAATCAAATCCTCATGCCTTAGTCATAGGGTATAACTGGTCTTGTAGTCTTAGATGTACTCATCACAATAGTCATGGCCTTGGTCCTACAGTCTCGGTATAATGTATGCTATAATGAACCATACATACACTCTGTAGGTTACTAGTCTACTAGGAACATTCATCACCTTGCGCAGATTTTGGGACTTTTGACCATTGCGTTCTAAAATCTACTCTTTATAGTATCCTCTAAGACATCAATATCAAAAATCAACTTAAATCATAATTCTTTTATTAACAGCACACCATACACAATGGTTCACACCTAGATTAGAATCTTGTGTTATCCCTTATTTAAATAAGTTTTATGAAATAATATTTATTCCAGGCTTAAGTTCTATGTTACCCTTTCATAAATATTGTCTTTGTTACAAGACCAAGCAAATTAAATCTCAAGCAACTATATTAAAGAAAATATACAACTAAATAGATATATAGATTTAAAATTAAATATATCTTGATAAAGATAGATTTTGGACATAAAATTTGATAATCCACATAAAATAGAAAGTAAAACACTTTTAGTTAATTCAAAAGCTTAAAATGTTTATAATTATATCTAGTTTCATGAAAATAAAATTTAGATATTCATATAGTTAATTAATACAAATTTTAAGAAAACCAAATGAGTGTTTTTGTTTAACACCAAACAGAGTAGCTAACTTTCACTATTTTTATGAAGTTCATTTTAAATCTAAAAGTTATGAATCATTTACTGGAAACTTTTTCATATGGCTAGTTCAATATGTAAAAATTTTAGAAATTTATTCAATTTATATGTATACCTTTTTTATCAAAAACCAGATTGGTACTAGTGTAGCAATCCAAACCAAATAGTCTACTTTGACTATTTTTATAAAATTATGTTTTACTTAAAAAATTATGAAAATTTTAATGTAGACTCTTCATATGTCTAGTTTTATGTGTAAAATTTTTAGAATTGTATTCAATTTCTATTTATACCTTGTATATCAAAAACCGAACTTGTACTAGTGTAGTAATCCAAACCAAATAGACCAATTTGACTATTTTTATAAAATTCATTTTAACTCAAAAAGTCACAAAATTTTTACTGGTATCTATTCTGGATGTGTAGTATGATGTGTAAAAATATAAAAAATTAAGTCAACTTCTATGTACAAGTTTAATATAAAAATAGGATTGGTTCCAATGAAGAAAATCCAAACCACATAGAATTTAACACACAAGATATTTTCTTACAACCCTTCTAAAATTTCTAAGTATAGATTTCATTTATTATGCCCAAAACATGGATTAAGATAAAATCATAAAATAGGAGTTTACATCACATAAACATCCTCATGAAAACTCTCACATATTCATTTTATAGGTTTTTATAACCATGTCGCTCTCTATCAAAAAATGTTCAACTCCTCTTTTTATTGCCAAAAAGAGTGGTAATGTTGTTCAGGCCACTTTGCAAAAGACTATCGAAAGAATAAGAAGACAAAAGAGAAATTGTTATCCTAGCTTACAGATTTGGTGATTCTAATTTAGAGGTCATATCCTCTTTCGGTGAAAACCCTTGTCAAGGTGCTATATTGGCTGTTGAGCTTTCAAATTTTGAAAATGAATCTATCCAATTTGGATGAAGAAATTTTTGCCCTTCAGCCAAAACTACTATCCTTGTTCATATCCCAACTAAACCCTCTAACCAAAATTTGAATTTTCCTAAACCCACATGATTTATAGCTTTCTTCATCAAATACTCATATCAAGTTTGAATTGCATAGTGCTCACTAGTTCCAAGGAACCATATGCTTCCTTAGTCTTGTTGAGCAAAGACAGACTCACCGTTGGACCAAAGGGGGCCTCAGCTTTCCCGAACCCAAAAAAATTATATATATATAATATAATTATTTTTATAAATATAATCCTTTAAAATGCCCCCCCTAAATTTACAAAATTTATTTCATCACACAATCACTTTCTACATAATCTCTCTTTTTTTTTTCCAAAGGCTACTACCACCATACTAAACTTCTTTTTTGTTTGACTTTTTAACTCACCTACTCACCATTTTAACATCCTCTTTGCCCCCATCTCTCTCTTTCTCCTAACCACACATAGTTACCCGATTACCCCACCACTTTAGTCTTTAAACCCTTACAGCCCAGTTCTTTGCCTCTTTCTTTTTATTTCTCTCTGTGAAGCAACCAAGCTATTGCTGTATTTTTTTAATAGTGTTACACTACTATAGGGGTGTTTGGTATGATAAAAAGTGAGATAAAATGAGATAATTTGTGGGTTCGT
Source organism: Pouteria glomerata (assembly GCA_035590655.1). Taxonomy (NCBI): domain Eukaryota; kingdom Viridiplantae; phylum Streptophyta; class Magnoliopsida; order Ericales; family Sapotaceae; genus Pouteria; species Pouteria glomerata. Next base: position 28,535,697 of record JAVXUM010000023.1, read on the forward strand.
AATTCGTGCAGTGAGATAAAAA
>JAVXUM010000023.1:28535818-28547656 GCA_035590655.1 Pouteria glomerata
TTATAAACTAGAGCACATTTCACATCAGAGACCCAACCTCATTTATTTTATATTTCGACTCACGAAGCCTCTCACTCCAGAAGCTGATATCCCAATGTTTCAAATCATTAGCTTCAGGGGCACCTTGAGTCTGGCAGAATTGTTTGAGGTCCTCCATGTCTACAAAATTAAAACAAAGATCAGGCTCCAACCAATTTAATGGATTTATACTTGAAGACAGTTGTATCAGGAATAAAAGAATTAGCAGCTATGTTAAGAAATAAAAATATGAAAAAAAATAAGAAAACACTAGATAATCTAGACTAAGGAAGTACCGAATATTTGGAGAACAATTGTAAACAAATGCACAAATAAACTAAGATAAGCTTAGTTCCATAACTAAATAAGGGCTAGATGTATGCAACTTATCCCTGTTTGCATAGAGACTACTTCCAAAGTTGAAACCCTTGACCCGTAGGTTGCAATGGCACAACCTACTCAAAGGCCACCCATTAAAAATAACACAACGGTGAACTTCAAAGAAGATTTTGTAGGGCACATGGTTGTCTAAAGTTCTTTTTTATGAGTTAACCTTCATTTGTACTTGGGTGACATCCCCATAATGCCATCTAATATAATCTTTACTTATCCAAAAAAAAAATAAGTGAACTTAAAAGAATGCTGAGCCAAGTCATTAGTTGGTGCCATCACATATTTGAAAATTTTACCAATATCATAATTAAGATAATTTCATGGTGTTCTTAAAATATTAAAATACTAAATTTATTCTGAAAAATCACCATCAGAATGCAGTCAGTGGATCATATGAAACTATCTTGAAATATAATTTAACGCTTCAAAGATTATACGAGCAACATTCTTATTATATGAGTAACATTCTTTCTCTTTTCCTCTAGCCACTAATCAAGTAATTTAGGATATATAAATAACTTGACGTGAAATTGTACTGAGCAAAATACCTTGAACAGCAGCATTCCAAGAGGCACTTCGAATCTTTTCTAGGAGCTCTGCTGCTGTATCAACAGTTGCCATTTTGGTAGCCATGCTTACCTGATAAGATCATAGTAAGAATACGAAAAAGAAGCATATTTTAAAAAATAGGAACACATACCTCGGCATAATTATTGTAGCCAAGAAGCTTAGCCTTTTCCAACCTAAGCTTCAAAATTTGGTCAATAATTGCAGTATTGTCTATATCTCCACTGGAAGCACGAGTTACATAAGCACGGTAGACTTCCTCACGCAAAGCTCGGTTTTGAGCATGTTGCATCACAGACATGAAACTTGGAGCATCCAATGTGATCACCCATGGCCCATTTTCAGCTGTAGCATTTTCATGGCCCTAGATTGGGATGTATGAAGTGATTATAGATGACGAAAGCTAAATGAACCAAAGCAGTAACAAGAAAACATGTACATCAGAAATCAATGCTGAATACCTTTGATACAGCGTTTTGTGCACCCAATCCTAAAGCAGTAGCAGGCAATCCTTCAATCTCCTTATTGTCCATTATTAATTTTTCAAACTTCTTTGTGGCATCCAAAACATTCTCCCCAAATTTTTGAGATAGCCTCGCCAACTCCTGCAAATCAGCTCATGGTGAAAGTCAAGCAATGGCAACCAAGAACCAAGCAGAATTCAAACTTCAAATTGCTGACTATTATTTTGTTTTAAGTAATTTTTTTCAACTCACATTACAATGCAAATCTTTAAAACTAATCAAAGAGAATTTTTTTCTTTTTTGGGCCGGGGGGGGAGGTAAATGTGGATTTCCTTTAGAAGAAGAAGAAAGACGAGAGAGATGGATGCAAGTCTCTACAACATCCATTGCAATTGTAAAAATTTCCTCAAACATAATGAGGATAACAAATGAATAATGCAGTGTTTTTCTATTCACTCTTCAATGTTGTCATCAAAAAGCAATGTTAAGGTTTTCAGGTCAAATCAGGTGGAACCCAGACCTGCACCAATATCCTAGAACTCTATTCTCTTAACAGGGTCCTGAAACATCAAATTGGAGATTCTTAATTTGCAATGAGTTAACTAACAATCCCTCTGATTTTTCTTACTTATTTTGAAATCCACTACATGTCAAGATAGACATTCATTTGCGAGTTGGAACTACAAATAAGGATTTCTTGCTTAGGTCCTAGGGCCCCTGAAATTTCCAATCATTTACAAACTCCATATACAGAGACTTAAAATTTAATTTGTAATTAAAGGCATGAACAAATTTTCCAGCATAAATATGTCATAAATGCATAGAAGTAAATACCTTACATTAACGTAAAGAAGTATTGCGCGGGGGAATACACTCTAAAAGTATTACAGATATATAAATGTTCAAAATAGAACACGAAAATTTTCCTCATTCACATCATTGAGAAACTTGAAAGCATACCTGTTGAATTTTGTTGAATTGGTCTCTCTTATCATCTTCAAGAGATACACCATTAAGAATTGCCTCCTTTATTTGAGCTACATAGGTACACAAATACTTGGGATGTCAAAAAAAGCATTCACTAAAAAGCGTAGATGCAAGTACTTGATCAAACTCGGGTATTCATTAAAAATTTCATTCAACATTCGGAAAGAAAATAATAAAACACAATCAACAGGATGCATGTTGCAAGTGGTGCACCATCTGACAACAAGAACTAGCTCAAGACCATTTACTTATGCACAACAATGTGTTTGTACCCGATTTTTAATATAAATTTTGGATGGAAACACTTCTGAAGTGAGGATAGGAGGCCAATATTCTAACAACCAAATAACGTGCAAGAAGGAAGAGCTCTTTCTACAAGAAAGCATCAATTCAAAAATATCCATCCCCTTGGATCTCTAATTGCATTAGAATTGAGCTAGGAAGAAAAGTGAGTTGGTCATCTACTACATAATACCTGTTAATGTGGTGTTAATGTAGTACCAATGTATATGGTATTAATGTAAAAAATGTATCTAGTCACTTAGTAACTCGAATGGTCATAAAGGTGAGATGTACAGTCACTCTTTTATGCATATAAATTCACACACCAGAATTTAGTCTGTGTGTGCAATTCATTCCAATCCATAAGTCTTACATGGTATTAGAGTGTTCTTAATAAGTTCTTGTGTGTGTTACACAAAAACGGTGCAAGTAAATGCAACGTTAAAGCCAGAACCTAGGGTTACTGTCTCTGTCAAGCAATAGACTATTCGTATGTTGCTCTTTCATTATCCCATATAGCACAACGTGCTCGTCAAAGGAACGCGACCACCACTGGAGGAACACCATCACCAAAAAGTCTCTCATGTGCCTCCATACACCACTCGTTCGTCTGCGAATGGGCCTTATGCGCCTCCGTTGAAGCTGTGATTGCTAGCATGTGGGACATCGTCAGAGTTCCGGCCTTCTTTGTTAATGTACCAGCTCTTTACAGCGAGTCTACCAGTACCCTTAATTTTATGATTGGACAATTTTTTTCTCTTTTCTCCTCCCCTCGTCTGTCACTATTAGTATTCAAGGCTACTGTTCACTGATTATCAAATGGCTACTGAGACATCATTTGAGTAGAAAATGACGGGTGATTCCATTCCTATGCCTCAACAATTAACAATTAGAAAATTGAATGGAACAAACTACATTCAATGGTCCAAAGACATTAAGATAGGTATAGTAAATAGAATAGGTATAGTAAATAGAAGCATCTGATTGAGTCTGGACCTCCTAAAGCCGATACGAAGTTCAATGCTTGGGCCCAAGAAAATGCTCATCTAGTTAGCTTCTTGTGGAATCCCATGGAGCCCAATATCGCTGACACATGCACTCATCTTGACACATGTAAAAATATAAGGGAATATATTTGTCTACTTTTCTCTAGTGATCTCACCCACCCAGATGTAGGACCTATCATTGAAATTCTTTCAGTTTCAATAGTTCGGCAAGCCAGTTATTGAATATTTTGCCTCTCTGAAACGTGTCAATGAATAATAAAACTTTTTCCAACCATTATCCACAGATATCAATGAAATACAGAAACAAAAAGAACAAATTGTGATACTCCGTTTTCTTGCTGGCTTAGATTCTGAGTTCGAGCCAGTAAAAGCCCAGATTCTCAATGGAGCTACTCTTACCTCGTTTGTAGAAACCTATTCCAAGGTTATGAGGGTTGCTTCTAAGGATTCATCCACCACTCCAGATTGCACGATCTACCCTAATCAGCGAGGCTCCCTTAGACAATAAAAGTCCTGTTTATCAGCTTCCACCTAAGTCTGGTGAATGTGGTCGAGAAGGACGTGGTCATCGTTGTGGAGGTTGTGGTACTCTATCTACGTGCTCTAATTGTGGTTGTGTTGGACATATCAGGGAAAACTACTGGGACCTTTATGGGAAGCCAGCTCATATGGTTTATGCAGCCTTATCTGATGTTCTTGCCCCTTCAAATAAACTCAGCATAAGTAAATCATCAACTGTGACTCTTTCAGGAGAAGAATATGCCAAATTTCTTTAGCATCAAATGGCTCATCAGGCATCTCTTCCAACACTTTCTTTAGCCCATCGAGCTAATTCTACTACTTGTGTGTCCACCTCCTCACATACATCTTAGGTTATTGGTTCTGGTGCTTTAAACTATACGTCTGGTAGTCTCTCATTGTTTTCTGATATTCAGTGTTCTCTCATTTCCAATATCACTACAGCCAATGGTTCTTCTAAGCCAATAAAAGGTGTTGGTAAAATTTGTCCATCTTCTAATTTATCCTTATCTTCAGCTTTATATGTTCCATCCTTATCTTTCAATCTTTTATCTACCAGTAAACTCACCAGGTAGTTGAATTGCTCAATGACTTTTTTACCTGATTCTATGGTTAGTCAAGATTTGAAGACAAGGAAGAAGATTGAAGAAGGGCATGAAGCACATGGACTCTATTATTTGGCTGATTCATCTACTTTTCATCTATCACTTGTTCTGTAGCCGCCTCTCTGATTGAAATTCATTGTCGATTGAGTTATCCATCTTTTGAAAGGTTGAAATTTATGGTTTTAAGTTTGAGTCAACTTCAGTCTTTAGATTGCGAGTCTTGTACGTTAGGAAAACAATATCGTGCTTCTTTCGGTCCTAGAGTCAATAACAGGTTCTCAAGTCCTTTTCATTTAGTTCACTCAGATGTATAGGGACATAGTTGAGTTGTGTCAAAGTTGGGGTTTAAGTACTTTGTTACGTTTATTCATGATTTTTCAAGGCTTACATAGGTTAATTTAATGAAAGACCATTCTGATTTATTGTTTATCTTTCAATTCTTTTGTGTTGAAATAAAAACTTAATTTAATGTGTCTATTAAGATTCTTCGCAATGATAATCTCAAAAAGTATTTTTCTAAGTCTTTCACTAATTTTATGACATCATTGGAATGCTTCATTAGTCCTCTTGTCCTCATACTCCACAACAGAATGGAGTTGCTAAGAGGAAGAATTTACATTTAATTAAAACAGCTCGTTGTTTAATGTTCCACATGAAGGTTCCAAAGATTTTTTGGGGGGGATGCTATTCTCACATCATGTTAATCAACAAAATGCCATCTTCTATTATGAGGGGTTGTTCTCCTTATTTCGTGTTGTTTACACAAACGCCTCTCTTTTCTTTTTCTCCACAAATTTTTGGATGTGTTGCATTTAATAATCAACTTGATAGTGGGACTGATAAAATTGATCCTCGTACTCTCAAATGTGTCTTTTTGAGATATTCTTGGGTACAAAAATGGATATCGGTGCTGCAGCCTTTCTCTCCATTGATATTTTATATGCGCTAATGTCCCATTCTTTGATAATACACATTTCTTTTCTGATAATTCTTTTGTTTCTGATGTAATTGAAAGTCTTCCTTTACCTGTGATTTCTCCCTTTCGTCTTTCTCGTCCTAACCTGCAGGTTTATACGAAACAGAGAGTAACTTCAAAGTCCTTCCTTGATGCTTCAGGTACTCCATCTTTTCCTATCCAGTCTTCAAATCTTACTCCTGAGCCGGTACCTTGTGATCTTGATCTTCCAATTGCTCTTTGGAAAGGTATAAGAACTTGTACTTCTCATCCTATCTCTAACTTTGTTTCTTATACAGCGTTGTCTCCATCATATCATACTTTTGTTACCTCTTTGTCTACTATTTTTATCCTTAACTATGTGTCTAAAGCTCAGTCACATTCTCGGTGACGTACTGCCATGAAAGAAGAAATGTCAGCTCTTTGAGTTGATGACAAATGGGATTTGGTCACTCTTCCTCCAGACAAGTCAACAGTTGGTTGTCGATTGGTGTATAATGTCAAAGTCCACCTTGATAGTTCAGTTGATCAGTTGAAAGCAAGACTCGTTACCAAGGGATATACTCAAGTCTAAGGACTTGATTTTCAAAGACTCTCTCTATTGTGGCTAAGATTACATCAGTTCGTCTCCTCATTTCTCTTGCTACCATTTTTCACTAGTCTCTTCATCAACTCAATGTGAAGAATGCCTCCCTTCATGGTGATCTTACAGAGGAAGTGCACATGAAGCAACCTCCTGGGTTTATTGCCCAAGAGGAGTCTAGGTTAGTCTGCAAATTGAAAGTTTCTATATAGCCTAAAATAATCTCCTCATACATGGTTTGAAAGGTTTAGTGATATGGTAATAAAATTTGGAATGATACATTGCAGTGTTGACCATTCTATTTTCTATCATCATTCCTCTCAAGGAAAGATATGATTGCTAGTTTATGTGGATGATATTGTTATCACAGGAGATGACACTCAAAAAATTCAGGATCTGACGATGTTTTTCCAAACTAAGTTCAAAACCAAAGATTTGGGTCCATTGAAATATTTTCTGGCCATTGCAAGATCACATAAGAGTATTGCTCTTCCTCAAAGAAAATATGTTCTCGATCCTATGTTAGAAACTGGCACGTTAGAAGCCAAACCAATTGATATTCCAATGGACCCCAATACAAAACCTCTAGCAAATGAAAGAGAATTATTAGATGATCCTGATCAATACCGCAAATTAGTTGAGAAGATTAACTATCTTACTGTCACACGACCATATATCTCATTTGCTACGAGTGTAGTGAGTCAGTTTCTTGAAGCACCTTGATCTAGTCATTAGGATGCGATTATTTGTATTCTAAAATACCTAAAAGGTGCACTAGGATGTAGTTTGTTGTATCGAGATAATGATCATGCTCTTGTTTAAGGTTATACAAATGCAAATTGGATTAGATCTCCATCAGATAAACAATCAACTACTTGGTATTGTATCTTTGTGGAAGAAAACTTGATATCCTGAAAAAGTAAAAAACAAACAGTAGTTGCAAAATCGAGTGCAAAGTCAGAATATGTGACTATGGCACATACTTCTTGTAAATTAGTTTGGATATTTCATATGTTGACAGAATTAGGAGTTTCTGGATCCCAACCCATGGAATTCTTTTGTGACAATCAAGCTATTATCCATATTGCTTCTAACCCAATGTTTCATGAGCGAACCAAACATATTGAAGTTGATTCACTTTGTCAGAGAAAAATTTTACAAAATGTCATCAAAATTAGCCATGTTAAATCAAAAGATCAATTAGCTGATTTGTTTACTAAAACTTTAGGAGGAGCTTGAGTGAGATACATTTGTAACAGGTTTGGAACATATAATATATATACTCCAGCTTAAGGAGAAATGTTAATGTAGTATTAATGTATATGGTATTAATGTAGAAAATGTATCTTGTCACTTGGTAACCCAAATGGTCACCAAGGTGAGATGTATAGTCACTCCTTTATGTATATAAATTCACACATTACTTAGCTTAAGAGGACTTGCCCACTTCTAAATGTATGATCTTCCCTGCCAACTCCGGCCACAAGGAAGTAAGGGTAGTATGGTACTTTGAATAACATGGCTAAACATAGCAGGTTCATGAAACATGGTGAACACAAAACTAACAGCTTCATATCAAACCAAACTACAGCAAATGAACCTGATGAGCAATCCAAATGTACCGATGCCTGCACAGTATGGTCTATGCGGCCACTGGTAGTCATCATAACTCATGAGGTATATAACAGTAAAAGGAAAAGCATAATGATACTAAATAAATGGCAATAAAATATACAAACAGGTTTAATTGATGGGGATCGTAATAACCGTTTCCAATTCAAATATTCTAGGTGGCGACGAAATTTGAATTGGATAGGTTAAGTTGGGAGAGGAGAATTTTTGGGATTTGATTTATTTTTTTCCCTTAAAACTCGAGATTTGATTTTGATTTTTGATAGTTTTTCTTTTAAGTTATTTTTGGGTCTTACTTCATTAGATCTTACACTAGCCTATATAAAAGGTTAGAGATTGTAAGGGATTTTCAGTTTTGAGAAATGACATTGAATTAAGTAAATTTATTTTCTGCATTATTATTTCTTTATTGTTCTTGAGTTATTTGGTCCGCTGTGCTACATCAAGTGGTATCAGAGCCAAAGAATCCACCCCATTCGAAACGATACCAAACAATCCCTGATTTTGTTCACTGATCTTCATTATTGGGCAGAGGTCAACAAATTCTCTTCCCTTATCACCACCAGAGTTCATTGCTAACCCAGCAAATACAGACAACAGACAGCAGCAATTTCATCTTTGTCCAGCAGTGAGTTCGGAGCCAAAGAATACAACAGCGAGTTAGAAGCCAAAGAATACAGCAGCGAGTTCGTTGCTAACCCAGTAGTGATTTTGTCGTCACAACAGCGAGTTTGTTGCTAATTGCTTGATCGGTCAGCAAGGACAGAGTCGCCTCGTGCTAGCAAGTTCCACCAACGAAGCCGTGGGACCAAAACGCCAGCCTACTCACGCCCATGCGCCGATAGACTGGCGACAAGTGAGATCCACTTTCAGTGATCTCTCTGCGCGTCTGCAAGTGTGTCCCAAGTATCTGAGCGCCCTGCCGACTACCACCAGACTTGACTTATGCTGGCAACCAAAACTAGACCTCCGGCGAACCACTAGTGACCGGCCGACGACACTCCGACAAACTTTCCAGCGAACTTCCGATGATTCCAAAACGCTTCAAACTGTGTTTCATAGGAGTACGTATTCTCTATTTTGAAGCTATGCTTAAATATTCTAATTAGTTTGGAAAGATATTAAATTTGCATTTCGGGCTCTTTTTGATCTACATCAAATTTCTTTCTTGTGAGATTATAAAGAGCCACTATCTTTCATTTCCTATACTCCTACTACAAAAAAAAAAAAAAAAAAAAAGAAGAATGCAATCATACTTGTCATTTTAATTACTTACATATTTGTGACATTTGCTTTGACTTAGCATAATACTTGATTACTTATTTCAATTTGAGTTAATATCAGTATAGAATTTCTATCTTACCCTTCTTTAAAAAAAAAAAAATTAGTAGCCTTTAATTCGATTTCCCTTACCTTTTCATACCATACCTCATATTCATTCACCAAACCTCTTTTTTCTTTCCATGGATCAAAAAGTTTTTACCCTAGAACAAAACATGAACACACTTTAGGATTCCATGAACCAACTTCGGGAGAACTTTGATAGATTAGCTAGAACTTTAGGCAAACGTCAGGTAGATGATCAGAGGGGTGACATCCCTATTCCTTCTAGGTAGACGTTAAATGCTTCCCATAGTTCCACTGGTTCTATTGGATTTTATCCTAGTGGCCTCGGCCAAACGTAGTTTCCTCAAGGTCTTCATGGGGGAGACGTTGAGGATGATGCCAATTCTATTTTAGGTTATGGTAATAGGTTCCCTTATGTCGATCGTGTCCCGGATCATAGGTTGCATGGGGATAACTATGGAATCAGACCACCTATACAATACCCTAGAAACCACCATGATGAGTTTAACAATATAGTTAAGGCTGTTAAAGTTGAAGCTCCATCCTTTGATGGGCAATTGGACCTTGGTGTCTTTTCTGATTGGCTTCTTAAGATTGAAGATTACTTTAGGTGGTATCGTATGTCTGACTTGCACAAAGTTATGTTTGCCCAAATGAAGTTAGTAGGTTCTGCCAAGCGGTATTGGCAGCGTGTTCAAATTGAGAGAGAAAGATTTGGAGCCCCGCCCATTAATCGCTGGATTGACATGAAAATTAAATTGCAAGAGAAGTATCTTCCTGCCTATTATAGGGACCAAATGAACGATCAATTAATGAACTTAAGGCAAGCATCTCTTAGTATCACCGAGTACATGTCTAATTTTGAAGATCTTTTTATGAGATGTGACATTAGGGAGAAGCCTTGGCGAACGGTGGGTAGATTTATTAATGGGTTACGTCTCGAACTCAAAAAAAGAGGTTGGCTTGTTTTCTCCTGAATCTTTGGAAGACGTCTTTCATAAGACTTTAACCATTGAACAACTGTATAAACTCTCAACTCCTAGACGAATGACCTCGCAAACCTAACAATCTAAGTCACTCTCTTCTCCAAAACCAAGTGGAAGTTTACAAACTGATACAGTTACTTCACGGGAAAGTAACAGTCCTAATTTAGGAACTTAGGATAAACAAGGTACTGAGCCTAATTCTTCTGGGTTTCGATTTGGTGCTTCAAATAATCAATGTCATAACTGTCATAAGAGGGGACACATTGCTACACAGTGCCCACAACGAGCACTTGTGCTCAATTAGAGTCTAGATCAGTCACCCGAGTCTAACGAGTTTGAGCAAATAGATGGGTTTAACCCTGAGGATGGGTGTGAAGAACATGAGGCTAAGGATGATTTCCATCTTGATGTCATGCGGTGCATCTTATCAACCCCTGTGAAGGATGAAGATTGGAAGCGCGCTAGCATATTCCAAACTTTCCTTAAATGTGAGACTAAGGTTTGTAAGATTATTATAGATGAGGGAAGCCCCATGAATGTAGTATCCACTCGTGCACTTAATAGAATTGGACTTAAGCCAGAGCCACATCCACGTCACATCCACATCCCTTTCGAGTAGCTTGAGTAGACATTACGAGTCTTGCTTCCAATGCTTGAAGGATTTTAGAAAGATTGCAAAGAAATTTTCTATGGAGAAGGAGTGATGGATTTTTCAAGCATCATCTAGTCGATTGGAAGGCAGTTTGCAGGCACATTCAAAATGGTGGAGCTGGAATTAGACCCCTAAAGCTCCATAATGAAGCTTTGTTGGGTAAATGGTTCTGGAGATTTGCTCATGAGAAATACAGCCTTTGGAACAGTGTGATCTCAGTTAAATATGGTGTGGAAAAAGGTGGTTGGTACTCTGGCGAAGGATCCAGAAATTTTGGCAGCAGTTTATGGAACAATATTAGAAGATTTCGGACCATGTTTAGCAGGTGCACCATCTGGAAGGTGGGCTATGGAGACAGGATACTATTCTGGAAGTATAAATGGTTGGACATTGGTCTACTATCTGAGGCTTTCCCGGATATTTTTGAAATTGCAGCAAACCAAGATGCTTTTATATCAGATTATATCATAAATCAGGGATCTAACAGTGGCTGGAATGTGATTTTGCGTAGGAACCTGAATGATTGGGAAATGGACAGTTTTGGACTTCTTATGGACATCCTTTATTCTATTCAATTGGAGAATTCTGCTGATACATTGGTTTGGAAGCAGTCCAAACATCAGATTTTCACTGTTAAGTCTTTCTTTCATTTCTTACAAGGTGATGAGGAAGATGATTTTCCTTGGTTGAATTTATGGAAAGCAGCTATCCCATCAAGAGTCATCTTTTTCTCATGGTGTGCCATTAAAAGGAGGATTTTGACTCTCGACAATCTAAAATCAAGGGGATATCATTTAGCAAATAGATGCTCTTTATGCCTTAGTCATGAAGAAACTGTTGA
>JAVXUM010000023.1:28547756-28559505 GCA_035590655.1 Pouteria glomerata
GCACTCTGCAAAGCAGAATTCTTTTTAGCCTGAAGGGAATGGTGGGAATCATAGTAACCATTTCCAATTCAAATATTTTAGGTGGGGACGAAATTTAAATTGGATAGGTTACATTGAGAAAGGAGGATTTTTGAAGTTTGATTTATTTGTTTTCCTTAAAACTAGAGATTTGATTTTGATTTTTGATTGATTTTCTTTGAGTTATTTTTGGGTATTACTTCATTTCGTTTTTAACCCTAGCCTATATAAAGAGTTGAAGATTGTAAAGGATTTTCAGTTTTGAGAAATGACATTGAATTAAGTTAGTTTATTTTCTGCATTATTATTTCTTTATTGTTCTAGAGTTATTTGGTCTGCTGTGCTACATCATTAATCCTATACCAATAATTTTAAGTAGTTAAAATAAATAAATAAAGACCAGACGTCATTGTCGATATTACAAGTTCACGATAAGATACTCACCGTCAACTATTCGTTTACGAGCATCACTCAGTTCTTCCCAACTAGAAGATTCTCTTATAGCTTTAAATGCATTATAAAGTGGTTTACTCTGCCCCAACTTAAGCTCAAATGCAACTTTCTCTGGCTGCAATCCAAAAATTTTAAAAAGCTATTAACATCGGAAATATCAGAGAACAACAGTGTGATTTTTCAGTTCTTAATTCCAGAACAAATGCTTTCTCGGCGAACAACAACAATCCTTCAACCAAGGAAAAGAACAAATATAATTGAACAAAAACAAGATGCCAAATCTAAATATAAAGAGCATATGCACGAACAAAACGAGAACCAATTAAGTAGCTAATCAAATTCAAATCCGTAACCTATCTTTACAATCAATTGTTAACTTAAGCATCCGCAGAAGTTCACAATTTGTTGCTCGCAAATGTCTGCAGATACATCTTTCACGATACATGTACCACCAGGAAAGGAAGAGAAACCTACCTGAACTTCTTCAATGGCGGAACGGAGTTCAGGAGAATCTTTAACAGACTTAAGATGATTAACGGCCCCCCAAACTACCACTAACCGATCCACAATCTTCTCCAGGGGCTCAACCAGCTTCGGCCACGTTGGTTCCACCGTCTTCTCCAATTGAACCAGTTCGCTCTCCTTCCAAAACAAAACAAAATTAAACTCATCACCAAAACGCCACCACAAATTCACACAAACATACAAACGCATACGAGTTGCTTCAGCAAGGCACGAATCCCAGGGCTAACGTGCTCGGCCTTGATAGCATCGAAGGGCAGGAAATCAAAGCCCTTCAAAAGAGGATTGAGTTCGGCCGTCGCCGAACTTCTGTGAGGTTCGGAGACGGTCGATGAGGGGCCGGAGAATGAGCGGACGACGTTGGTAGGAAGAGGAGGAGAGGCGGTTGACTTGCGGAAGGTTTGGAGTCTGAGGCATTGGATGAAGGCGGAGGACCAGAGGGGACAGGGTCGGGATTTGTGAAGATGTCTGGGGCAAATACGGGGAAGGGGGCGTCTCAAGCAGATGGGTTGAAGCGGCAATTGGATGGAGCGAGAGAAAGAAATTCGGGTCGCCACCATGACCATGTTTAGTAGAATAAGCAGAACTCCGACTCGGGGGGCTCTATTTGATGAGCGTATAAGAGGACTTGAGAACTTCATCTTCTAGCAATTTTGTTGAACCAGACAAACTTATCCCTTGAAAGCCCTGCTCGCTTGTCACTGCTTCGACGTACCCTTTCGTGTTGAACAAGAAAAGAAAAGAAAATTCATGATTATCTTGAGCAAACGCCATCAAGGTAACCCAAAAAGAGAACTCCAATGGTCTTTCGGTGATTTAATGTTTCTTGTGCAAATTTCTTCCTTCCAATCACCGTGGGTTTGAAATGAAAAAAGTGAGATAAAAATAAAATAGAATGAGATAAATTATAAATTATTAATTCGTGTAATAAAATAAAAAATAAATAATTTTTAACAAACTAAACACAAATATTGATTTTTAGAATTTTACTTGTCTCAAGGTGTTTCAATTCATTTATCAAACGCATTCCTCAACAAAAGAGGATAACCCTTGCTACACTCATTTTCTAAGGCAAATTTCCTCCAACCATTTGCCAAATCTTGATTCTCAGAAGTGTACTTTTCAGGCCATTCAATTCAGTTACAATGCATTCTTCTGATTTGAAATTATTAGAGCAACACGGATCTATCTCAATTAAATTGGAGAGAGAGTGGATAATTTCCAATCCGTTGATTCAATAGTGGGTCAATTACAACATTAGAGAAAATTAATGAAGCAGCTCTATGCCATCAAGGAAAGTTTATTACTCTGCAGGGACTGAGTTTGAATACATATACACTTTCACGGAGATTATTGTACACAATATTCTACTATATATTAATATATAAAAGCTCTGAATTCACTTTCTGGTCGTATTGCCCAAGCATCTTCCAACACCCCTTCCATCTTCTAGTAAAATCGTACACTAGTTGTTCTGCTGCCTGCACTACTATAGTATTATAGAAAAAATTAAAGATAATCAGCAAAGAAAAGAAGTGAATAAAGAATTAAGGATAATAGCCAGTCCTATTCATCAAATACTAGTGTGCATTTTCTATTCTTCACTCTTGCAGTTATCAAATGCCTAAGAAAACATATCAGTGCATCCACATCACAGGGAATAGTCGTGATCAGCTAACGTACAGTACAATAGCAGTCAGGCGTGTGTCTACACATCAATTATAAAGTGGTTTATAGCAATGATCTTTGCAAGTAAAGTTTTTTTTGAATTTCACCCAAAAATAATCACGTAAATTGAGCTTCATCCTGAAGAAAAATAAAACATTACGGAAGCAAGATTTGACTTTACAATCCAAAGGAACTGTTTTACCTGGTGCAGCAGCGTTTCTTTAGTTTTTGTATTTCATGTCTTCTTTCTCAAATCCAATGGTGGGGAATTGTTTGGCATATTCCTCAACCTCATGTCGGAGCTTTGCAACCTCAGACTGGATGGGAGCACTGGACTGCATTGTCGCCACAAAGTCTTTCAACTTTGTCCCTGGGTCATAATTAACAGCAGACAATCCCCTAATCAGCACCTTATAACACTAGAGTGTGCTTGCAAATAACCATAAACACACATACATATCACACAACAAAACCATATATGAATAAAGAGGTGATTACACGGACCCAAGACCAGTGAACACAATGAAGTGTCAAATAATGAATATTCTCTAAATGGGAGAACTTCAACAAAAATTAGCATACTACTGCTGTCTACACAGGGTCTGAGGAGGGACAATGTATATGATCTTACCCCCAGTAACTGCAAAGACTATTCCTGAGACATTGTTAACAATCATATGTGAAAATTAAGATATAATCAGTTTACAAACCCTTTGTTTCAGCCTTTGTCTTCACAGCCAACTTTACGGCAGCATCAAAGAAGGTAGCAACTTTCACAAAATCCTCCTCAACAAATCCCCTGGAAGTGAGAGCAGGGGTTCCTGAACATGAGAGTTCATCAACCTTGTTAGTTAAAATCAATTATTGATGCACAATCTGATCAAGGAATAGCCCTTTACCCATCCTAATGCCACCAGGAACCAAGGCAGACACATCTCCAGGAACAGTGTTTTTGTTGGCTGCAATGTGAACAGATTCCA
Organism: Pouteria glomerata; assembly: GCA_035590655.1. NCBI lineage: Eukaryota > Viridiplantae > Streptophyta > Magnoliopsida > Ericales > Sapotaceae > Pouteria > Pouteria glomerata. The sequence goes on from JAVXUM010000023.1 coordinate 28,551,398, forward strand.
ACAGCTTTTCAACCCTTGAACCATCAATACCCTGCAGAAGGAAGCCAATAAGAAAGAGTCATTGCCTCCTTTTTCAAGATAAGAGTTAATGCAGACATCAACAGGAAGCAGTATCTCCTATGCATTTCGTAAGGATGTTGAAATTGTCTTAATTAGATCTGGATAGTGAATTGCTTATGTCAAAGCCCTTGAGAAAATCACAGTAGAATTGAATAATTTTCCAAAAAGAATTTTCAGGAATGAAATCCTACTAAAAAATGAAAGTCGAATATGTTCTATCCCTTACTTTATTTTTCAAGTTCACCAAAACTAAATGATTCTCAGTCCCACCAGAAACAAGTTCATAGCCCTTCTCAGCTAAAGTCTGCAAAATTCGAGGACAAGTTAGAGGAGCAACACATTGGTTAAAACTTAAGAGGCATAAGAATAAGAGAAAGTTGTATCCATGAGAACTTTTTGTTAAAAATTTTGATATGTCAGTCAGTCGACCATACCTGTGCAAACTTTAAGCAATTACTGAGAACTTGCTCTTGATAGGCTTTGTACTCTGGAGTCGTAGCCTGCATTATACAAGAATATGAGAACAAAAAGGCAGAGATTTAAACAATTTATATTTGTTGATAAGAGTCCCAGAACAATTAGCATGATCTGCTTGGTAATTGGAATAATTTCCAGAAGGAATAAAGAGTCTTTGGGCCAACAGAAATTCTTTTGGCAGGCTAAAATCTTTAAGATGCATCCAAATGCACACTCAAAATCTACCATTTTGTATGTTTCAATAGTTACAGACTCTATCAAGGATTTTGATTTGACATATTTTTCCCTTCAAAGAATTCTCTTTTCATGTTAGAGAGTAAACAAGAGCTTTGAAAACTCATTTACGTGGTAACACTATTCGTGATCCACATAAATATATATATACAATGATCCAAGGAACAATTAACCAAAGACTAAGTAATGACTTGTTTATAGATCAAGAATTATAACTATAAAATTACATTTTTTGAATATTTTAAGACCATTTTATATCACCTTTCAAAAAAAAAAAGACCATTTTATATCCTGACGCACATTCCAGCCTTGAGAGAGCATCATTCTGAGACCAAAAGAAAGAATATTTATTGACAACACATGGTTTCTATCAATGGTCATATATTAACACCATCAAGCATACAAACTCCTGAAAGCTTTAATGGACATTGTACCATTGGTTCCCAACCTGTTTCAGTGTAACCGCTAAGCCAGCAATTGTATGATTGTGTGGACCACCTTGAAGTCCAGGAAAGACGGCCTGATTGATCTTGTCTTCATAGTCATACAACACCTTCAAGAAGAACTCAGTATTAATATTTGTACATTAAAACATACATTTGTTTATCAAGTACAGAAGCATACAATGGCCTAAAAATGACAAATGAGTCAAAAATATTATTCTTCAAAAAATGACCTCTTGTCCTTGTTTATTAACCTCCTTCACACCCTTTCTGAAGAAAATCATGGCACCACGTGGCCCACGAAGCGATTTGTGGGTTGTGGTGGTCACCACATCAGCATAGTCAAATGGAGATGGGATGACTCCAGCTGCAACCAACCCACTAATGTGCGCCATATCTGCCAACATAATAGCTTTCTGCTTATCACAGACCTACAAAATTTATGGTAAATTTAAGCTTCTTTTAGGGCATTCAAATGAAATAAGTGAAACTCCATTGACTGATTAACTATAGTAGTGAAGATCAATCAAGTGGATTTACCTTACGAATACGTGCATAATCAAAGAGGCGTGCATAGGCACTAGCACCAGCAACTATCAGTTTTGGCCTGAAGAGCATTGCACTTTTCTCCAGCTGCCATTTAATAGTTTCAAAGTCAGACAAGCCTACTCTAACAAAGACATAGAGGTTACGCAATCTACAAATAAAAGCTTAAAATATCAAATTAGACAATATCCATGATTAAACACGATTATCCAGGCCCAAAACCTGTTGGGCTTCAAGTGGTTCACATTTTTGCTCACATCAGTAGAAAACAATGTGTAGAAAATGGATAAAAGGGACCAATAAAATTATTAGGACAAATAATCTAGAATTATGTTATAGAAAATCTAAGTTTGCTTCTCAGCAGGTTTGGGGTTCCATGAGGGCTCAAGTATCTCTTAGATGAGGTTAGGTCACATGTGATTTTTTTTTTTTCGATAAGTAATCAAAATATTATTAAAGTATTAAGAGGATGCTAAAAATACCAAATGGTCTATTACAACACTAGACTATCTATAAAACTCAAAAAGGAAAATTAATCAGGATCTTTACCCCCTTCTAACCGACTGTATAAAGTGGAAATAGAACAGCTCTGCAATCAATATAAAGGGTATTCTATGTTTGTAAAGCATCTTCTAATTCACATTTGATAATTTGACATAAAGAAAATGAGTGCATTGACATGGGGAATTTTTTATTCAAGTTGAAATCACCACAAGAATGAAGCTGAGAAGAATAATAAGCAAACAAGAAAGTGACCTGATCATAGTCAATATGGCCGGTGCTCTCGTTCAATCTATATGGCATTGTCTCAAAGAATATTGAAACTGCAGATATCTTCTTTGTATCAGTCTGCTCAATAGGAAAAGAGGATAAATGAGGCTACTTCCACATTATGTAACCAAGGGAAATGCTGAACTTACCCTACAAAAAAACTATCAAGACCAATTTATATACAAGGGGAGCTCATCGGAATAATATGCAGGCTCAATTTTATTTGTTTTCATAAAGATACTCTCAGCAATCAATGCCATTACCCAAAGATTAAAAACAAACAAAACAAAATTATGATTACATATGCTCAGAACCATCAAAGGGTAATCTGTTTGTGTTGTGGGTTGTGGAAGCACAAGCTTTTCAAAAAAGGTAATCAATAGCCTAGACATTCTAAAAATCTTGGATTTTTCACAGGCAGTTGTTTTTGTTTGTATTATCCAAACACAAAGAAGTTGGCATTAGAACCTGGTATGTATGTTATAGGCAAGCAGTAGTTTCAGATGATGTCAATTGATGCCTGCCTTGAATAAAAACTTATGTCTTTCCAACATAAAGCAGACACAGGTGTTTATTGCAGTAAGAAAGTCTGTGGTATAGTAGACAACTGTCAACTTCCTAGAAAAGCAAATGTAACTGGTCTACTTGGGCGTTTTAGTTTCTGAACGTGAGAATTAAACATTACTTATTTATTAATGTATTTTGTGCACTGAAAGTGATAGCTATGAAAAATAATAGAACTAACTTAGCAGTGAGAGCAGCAAAAATAATCCCTACCACAATCTTTTAAGGTAAAAACTTCATAGCTGATTAGGTTAAATTTATGTGACTGCTATAGCCCAAAGGAAGAACCAGTTACTTACCAGGAAAAAATTAAAAAAAGTAAAATAGTGGAAATTGTAAGCACCTGATAGCCATGTGAAAGGTGCCCACCATGAGGAAGATCAAGAGCCATAATTCTTTCATGAGGTTTTAGTAATGCAGTGTAAACTTGAAAATTGGCAGGGGACCCAGACAGAGGTTGCACGTTCACTACATCATAAACAATAAATGAAAATAAAAAACCAGAAATTAAGTTTTGCTTCTTGTTTTTCTTTTTCTATGAGTAGGGAGGGGGAATCTGGAATTCAAGTCCTACCACTTCCTCAAAATGATTAGCATATGACACAGAGCGCTCAGAATTTTAAAGAACGGGAACTGATTGTGCTTGAAATGCACATGCACCCTTGTCAATATTAATAAATATGCCTATCACATGCTCTTCCACAAGAATGCTATGGCCACTCTTGTAAATTTTAATAAATATGCCTATCACATGAGCTTCCACAAGAATGTTATGGTGAGAGGTTGTCTTCTTGCTGAAGTTAAGGATTTTCTTTCCTTTCTTCCTTTTTATTTTATTTATTTATTTATTTGGGCTAAAACAGAAATGGAATCATTATGTTTTGAAAATTTGCAAAATGAATAAAATACATGACTGCACATATTTTGTAAGCAGATCCGAATGTGTCTTGCATTTTTGTCACACACGTATTACATACCGCCCCATTTTGCAGGATCCAACCGAAATGCTTCTAGAGCACGCTTCTGGCACAAGGATTCTGCCATATCAATGTACCTAAAAGACAAAATTTTCAGACTCTTAGAATCAGCATAAACCAGGAAGGTCAAAACAAATAAGAATGGAACCAGATATGGGCTAATGCTAGCTGATTTCAGCAATCATCATAAACTTTTAAATACATCTCAGAGAAGCATAAAAAGAAAAAAAAAAAAAGGAGTAGATGGAGGAATCCTCATACTCATTTCCTCCATAGTATCTAGCACCAGGATATCCTTCACTATATTTGTTAGTCATTATGGACCCAACTGCTTGCATCACATAAACAGGGACGAAGTTCTCCGAGGGTATCAGCTCCAATCCCTTTACGAACATAAGATGATTTCATGAGAGATCGATTTCAAAATAAACTGCATCTTATAACAATATGCCGAGGGTATTCTTTATTGCACTCCTTGCCGAGAATAGTGCAGGAAAATAACCAAAATTTTAAACCTACTAAATTCAATATTTACTCGGCACCTGAGAGAACAGTAATTCCATTCAAGCTAGCAAACTTATATTCAATAATCATGTGTGACGTTTATAGACGAAGAGAGTCCAAACCTTCCATTGTCTTGCTTTTTCAAGCTCGATGATGTTAGCAACTTCAGGATCGACAGCTTCAAGTGGAGTATTCAATTGCTTTGGCCACTGAAATGCGAGATTGAACGTAAGGGATTGAAAAACACACACGAAGTGAGATTCAAAACAATCTAATAATTACAGAGGAAGTGAAACACCAAATCAAACAGTTGACGGGCTTAACTGAAACGCCAGATTTCTCCTTCTCGTAGACAGCTTCATTCGGCAAAGACGACTACATCAAAGAGGCCAAACAAAGAATTCAGAGTGTGTTTTGGTGACTGAAGCGTTGCAATACAAAAATGACATGTTTATTTTGTTGAGAAAAAACAGAAGCGAACCATGTAATAGAGAGAGCCACCATTGAAGAGACGCCGAATTGGCTTGTCCACTGAAGACGTGAGGCGGCGAAGTGCCATTGCCATTGCCATCTCTCTCTTTGTCTACCCTCCTGTTTCTCCCGTGCCTTCAGTGTAGTTATTCACTTTGTTCCTTCGGCTGTGGCTGGGTTTTGTTGGGTGAAGAATTTTTTTTTTTTTCAGGAATAAATGTTTTAAGTCGGGATATTCATACTTTTATTTTTGCAAAAAATGAAATTCAGACATATAATGTTAAAATACAATAAAATAAAATAGATTGAGTGTAAACACATTCATATTCAAATGTGAGGACAGATTTTTAAGTTAACTCAAAATAATATCTTTAAACTTATTTATCAAATTTATTTAGCCAATAGACTAACAAACTTAATAAATAAATAATTTATAATAAATTTAAATTATTAATAAAAAAACTTACAACATCAAAATCTTATAAATAATTTTAATTAATTTAGTTATATATATATATATTCACAAATACTAAAGGCCCATTTTGTAACGCTATCGTTTTTCTTTCCTGAAATGAAAACTAAAATAGCATTTAGAAACAAAGTTTTGTTTACAATTATTATTTTTAGAAAATATTTAATTATATTATACTATATTATATTAATCATATCATTATACGTTAATAATATAATATAATATTATAATTACATTATTATATTATATAGTAATTAAATTATTGTATTATATTATAATTAAATTATTATATTATATTTTATTATATTGTTATATATATAATATAATTTAATAATTTAATTATATTATATGATATAATATAATATTTATAATATAATTATATCATATTATATTAAAATGGATAATGTTTAAAAATGGACCAAAATATTTACAACAGAAAAAGAAAAAAGAATAAAAATATATTTTTTCTATTTTTATTTTTTTATTATCGTTTTCATTTTTTGGAAAAATAAAAAAACGTAAATAGATTTTAATAAATATGTTTTTGTTGTAAGTTTTTAAGATTTTAAAAACGAAAAATAGAAAAATAGAAAACGAAAACATTATCAAACAGAGCTTAAATGAATATATTTATGAACTATAAATGAAACTTATTCATGAATGTTATCAAATTAAACTAATATATATATATATGCATATATTTGAAATTATTTATTTATCTTATTAATTAAGCAAATACAAATTTATTTGCTCCACTCATCAAAATTGTTAAAATTATATTAACGCTCACTATAAGTACGGCTAGAGCGAACATAGAATGGTTAATTGCCTATGTTGAATTTATAAAATCATTTACATTTTTTTTTTTTTTTTTGGTTGAGAACCGAATAATGTGAGATGCACATCACGGGAAAAAAACCAGCCAGGAAAGGGCTATCCAATTCTTGGCCACAAAAGGGTCAGTCTTATCTGATATATGATTGGTTTGTGAAACAAAGTTGGCCACGAATGAGGTGTGTATGCTTGCATTTGTTCCTCTTCTTGCAGGTTTCAACTTCTAGCTGTCACTGTCTATCTATCAAGATTCAAGAGCAAGAAGTTAAGATTGGCCCCGGGGCCCAGGCCCCTGCACAGATGGCCCAATTTTTCATCAGGGTGGGCTCCATATTGATTCATCTTTTAAATGGGCTCCCCAGAATGTACATGCCGCTCTTTTACGCATGGGCTTGTTTAGGCTTCTTCAGAATGATAGGCTCATAGAACCAAATTTTTTTTTTCCTCTTTGAAAGTTCAATTTTTAACAACTTTTAATATTTTTTTGTTAAAAGTTAACGATTGAAATTTTCTTGTATGTTTGGTAATTTCAATAACTTTTAACAACTTTTGACAATTATAGGTGTTTGATAAAACTTTTGATAATTTTTAATAATTTTTAGCAACTTTTTGTGTATTTAGTAAAAATTTTTGGTAACTTTTGAATTGACAAGTTACTGTATTTAAGAAGAAAAGTTATAAAAAATAATATTTTATCAAACACCTAAAAAACAAAAATTAATTATTTTATACTTAAAATTTATCCACCAAATGCAACCTTTATTAGCTCACCAAATAAATGGTTGGATTGAGTCTTGGGGTAGACATACTCGGATCCCAAGCTCCTTAATTTATGTCTTCAGGGGGATTGGTCATGATTTTAGGCTATTAAAGATGAGTCTGAGCAATATTTCAAGTCAAATATTTCACTTGAGGATTGGCACGAAAACATTAATTTAAATATAATTTTGTTATTTATATATTGTAAAAATTTTAAAATATACAAACAAATTTGAATATGCAACATACAAATGTTAAATGAACATTATATTATTTGTTAGGTGATTACACTTGAAAAATATAATTACAAATGTAACGCCCGGTATTTTAATGTGGCATATTTTGTATTATTTTAAGTAAATAAAATATTTAAATTGGATTTATGTGAATTATTATATTTTTTCCGGGCTGAGTTGAGCCCGAAGTGATATTGAGTTGAACAAAGTGGGCCAAGGGCCCGAGTATCTTTCCTTTACTTTTTTCTTTTTTCTTTTATTTCCCAATTACTTTTATTTTCTTTTTTGTTTTTTGGCAAAACTAGAGAAAGATAGAGAGAAGAGGAAGAAGAGAGAGAGAAGAGAGAGAGAAGAGAGAGAAAAGAGGAGATAAAGAGTTTCGAAGCAAACAAATAATCGATCCGGGGAGATCTCGACGCGGTGATCATCATGGTGCGGTCAGTTTCTCGAGATTCGAAGTGAGGAGGAAGATATCGGAGTTTGAAGTTCGGAGTTCAAAACGGTTTTCTTCATTTTTCTTCATTTCTCTTCAGATTCGAGGTAGGTGGGACTTAAATTCGTGCTCTAAACGTCGTAGAGAGCATTTTGGTATATATATATATATATGCATGTTTTGATGAAATATGGAAGAAGTTGTATATATATGAATGTATATATATATGCATATATGTTGATGGATCTTACATATTTTGAGTTATTTCGTAAATAGAAGTTGTAGAATTATGATATATATACATGTGTGAACATTTATATTTGAGTT
>JAVXUM010000023.1:28575560-28585683 GCA_035590655.1 Pouteria glomerata
TTACGATTTCGTAATTTAATTTTTAAATTCTTCATTGATTTTAAATAAAATATTAATTTTAACAACTTTGATTAGTTGGATTTGGTTGCCTAACCCTTAATCACAAGTTAAAACGAAATATTTAATTTTTTAATTTTTTAAATTGTTATCGTACAAAAATGATCAATATATCTTGATTTGACGTTTTGACCCAATCACCACGTCAGGGTGTTTGGTATGATGAAAAGTGAGATAAAATAAGATAAATTGTGGGTTCGTAAGGCGTGCAGTGAGATAAGTTAAAAAAAATTTTCAGAGATTTTTAGAATTTTTCAGAAAACAGTACACACCCAAACACTCCCTAAGTGTTAAAATCTAAGTTTATAACTATTCTAAAATCAGCAACACGCATGGTAATAAGTGATGCACCGAACATAAGACAATCTAGCGAGAGATTGCAAACCACATAATTCAAACCATCAACCAAGCAACTAACGATTAATCAAAATAAATCAAATTAAATTAAATCTTTTCTCATTAGGTAAAAGTAACCAACGACTAAGTATCCATAATTTAACTGTGGATGCAAAGTGCAAGGTCGTACCAAATTTAGCATAACTGTAAGCTACATAAGCCGATCTGGACCATTGTCCCATGAATTGTGTCATTAAAAATACGAACGACACACCATTTAAATTAACTATTCATTTCATGAGAGGGCGATACAATTTACGCAAAGTCACAAATACGGTATCATATTGTACTAGCTACTGGTAGTGCCTTATCTAAAATTTGTCAGCGCAATGTTATGTCACATTGATGTCAATGAGTTATGGGAAATTACTACGGCACACGATGTCCCAGAAGGTACACTAATAGTTGACTCATTTGAAACATGTGCATCTAGTGAGATATAACTGGAGTATAGTGCGAACGTGCATCTTTAAATTCTATTGCCCTCACGAACACCGGATGTTTAGCCTGAGTGTCCACATATTTGTTTTCCAGTGTTCATAAAAATGCCACTAGTCAACGAGGCAAGTCTCCAGTACTTCACTACCAAACAAAATGTATCTTATTTGCCACCACTACGTCTTAACATTAAGAAGTTAGCTAGGGTCGAAACTTATTGACAAAAATACAGACCTTGACACCATGTCACTGTTGATGCAAAATCATTCATCCAAAAGACGTGTGTGTATGTGTTCGTTATGAATTGTGAGTACACATGCTATGAGAATTTGGAATAATTTCAACACTATTGTTTCGTCTTGTTGGTTAATGGATGGACTATTGAATGCTTCACTCCATAATATTGCGTCCCATTGGCCAGTTAATGCTGGTTTAACCAATGCTAATAATGGATGTTGGGTGTTAGTTTAGACCTAGAAAAGTATGTGAGGTCACAATTTGTATGATATGATGTGTTAATTGAAATTTTTATTATTATTTTATTTCATACATTTAAGTGAAGTGAAATGCTATTCTATAATATGATAATTCTCTTCTTCGATAAAAGAAATAATCATTCATATGTTTTTATTTTATTATAAAATAGGAGAGAAAAAATTAAAAAAAAATAAAAAAGTAAATACTACCTTATACCATCTCTTTCCATTGTCATTACTCTCTCCACTATACTCTTCCACTTCTATCATATTCTAATACCACTATCATTGTCCTCTATCATTGTTGCCACCATCATTCACAGTTGTTCCCGCCACCACCCTTTAACATGCCACCATCAACAACTTCTATCACCGTTAGCAACCACCTTTTACTAACACTGTCCTCTATTATGGTTGCCTTTACAATATCACCTACTACTTTTTATCGTTATTAAATTTACATTTATTTTTTATTTTAATTTGATCCAAATTAATATTACAATAACAATGATTATTACATTATAGAAATCATATTTAATTTGAGAACCACACCAAAAAAATGACCATTTTATATAGTTTATTTCCACCTTCATACCATTCCAACTTTTAAATCCATAATCTATATATAATTACTCCATGAAGACATTACAAGAGATTCTTAACAAGCCGGAAGAAAGAGAACTAATGAGGACTGTAGTACATGTTATTTAATGCACTGGTAATGTTTTCAACTGTAGGTGGTGGAATTAATCGTAGAGCATGCATCTCCAATCTTCCATCCACCAAAAGGGAAAACACCTCTTCAATGTTTCACTACCATGTTTTTTTGTATTTTGGTACTAGTATATAACCAATCATAAAAGTAAGCAAGGAAATAGGGACAGTCAAGTTTAATTTAATCTAACAAATGAAAAAAGGAAATCTGCCAATTAGTCATATTCGTGACTCCTGTATAAATAAGAACCTCCAAATCTTAACCACTTTACTTTCAGAATGCTCCTACAAGGTAACTTTGCTTCTTGTGATCTTTAATGTGCACATTTGGTTATATAATATCCAAAAGGTTGTCTCAATGTTAACAGGGATCGTCAAATTAAAATTTAATGATTTAGATGAATTCTCATTATCTTAGTCATTTATATTTATTTGTTTTCATTTTTAGTCCCAAGTCAATTTACAAGTGAAACAGTCTTTTAAAAATCCTATTTTATGAAGGGTTATTCCGAATTTATAGAAGTCATACCTCATACATGGAAAAGCAGATGTTTTCCACTGTTCTGAATGAAAATTTATCTTTTGTCTCCTAGGAAATAGTTCTACCTGTCATCTTTACTCTTGTCCCTTTGGTAGACTTCTAATAGGTCGCAAGTTTATTTCTATCCAAGTGTTCACTTCTGTCCTCTCCTTTCATCCCCATTTTCAGCATGAATGGATCAAGCTGGTAAGCCAATTCATTTGATCACAAATTCTAAATAAATATTTAATAATAATTGTTTCACTGAATCCAAAATAATATGCCAAAGTTTTCCACTGCACCAAGGAATTATATCAAAAGAGCCAATTTCCGGACAAGCTATGTGAGGATTAGAGAAGAAATGTATTAATTGCCAATTATTTTATTATATTTCAGCTGAGTGGGGAAAGAATTTTTTGAAGATGATAAGGTTATCCTGTAAACCCATCATGACCCTAATTATATTTAATTAGAGCTTTAATTCACAAAGTGCGCTAATAATTGCACCTTACCTAGCTGGCAACCGATCTTTATCAATGGTATTTTACTAAACTATGTATATTATATTACAGAAAACTATATATATATATGGAATCTCCGGAATTCTCCATGGTTGCCATTCTGCAATCAGAAAAGTAAATTTTTTTTTTTCCATCGAAAAGCAACAATGTCCTTATCCCAATCTAACACAACAATGTGAGTACAGTGTAGGATTTAGGAGATAGTTTAGGATGATCTCAAAACTTAAATGAGGCAAGAGCTTTAAACTAAGACTAAAGAATTCTTTCTTTGTAGCCCTTTCTTAATTCCTGGAAGAGTTATAAGTTAACATGATCTGTCCCACTTCTTTAGTTTTCATTTTTTTTTAATTTCTGAAATTACATTTTTTTCTTTCGTTTTTCACTTAAGACTAAGAGAAGTGATTTTAAATTTATTTTATTTTTCTTTTTCCCTCAATAGATCAGCCAGGTTAATAATTAGCTAGCCTGGAATATCTTCCCCCTTTGATCAGACTGAAATGTTAACTTTGATAACCTAATTAAGTTTAGAGGACAGGAGTTTTAAATTAACCTTTTAAAGGGAATCAGCAGCAGATGCATGTTGGTACACCCCCAGTCACATGAGAGGTGAAAAATCAGGAGAGGGTTGGATTGGTGAGGCATATATTGTGCTTCTATTTGGTCCTATATATATATATATAAACACAGTATATTATTGAACTGGGAAAGTGGCTGCTACTTCTGGGGTTTTTCTTACACTAAATGAAGACATATAACATACCAAAGAACACAAAATAATGGATATTTCTTTGAGTGCACAAAGTATAAACACTCTAGATGACTGGCTGCTTATTGGTATTTACTATTTATAACTATTAGATCTTAATTACTATGTCTGTGCCATTTTACTTTCCACATTACCTCGTCGCTTCAAGAAAGTAGACCTTTCAACCCTTTAAGCGCTACTTCTGAAGTTCTAAATTGACTACAAAAGGCATTTACTTGCAATGGCACTCCTCACATAAGCCTATATCTACACCTAATATGATTTCCTTATGTTGCAGTTGATGAAAAATTTGCCACGCAGCTCCTGATCTGAGCAATGAATGATTCATGACAGTAATATTCTGGGTTTCTTGATCACAGTTGAGAAATTTGATACCTTAAATCTATTCATCGGTCAGTAAATATAAATCGGATATCTGGGCACTGACTGAAAATTGCAGTACTGCAAATCAGGAAGCAGGTGAGATGGAATAAATCATTTTTATTTTTGGAACAAATTTTAGATAATATGAAACTTAGATATATAACATATATAATCACATATATATACATCCAAAACAAATACACATTCCATGCTGATATATAGAAAAAGTCTATTCGGACAGGGCTTTCCTAGGAGTAGGAGATCGAGGATCACTGCAGGCCTGGTGTTTCTGATAATATTTTCGATGAAGATTCTAATCGACAAAACAAAACCGAGTAGAAAAATATAAATAAGATATAATTGATGATATATATTAAATGTAAGACATGAACCAAAAAACAAATGGTTATCAAACCTGGTATTTGCAAATTCATAGAGCTTGCCGGTGCTGGAGAAGACGGCAAGTCCTACTTCTGCATCGCAAAGAATCGCTAGCTCCTTCGCCTTCTTCAACAATCCATTCCTTCGCTTTGAGAAAGTCACTTGTCTGCTCGTCGTGTTGTCGATCCTCCTGATCACGACCTTCCCTCTCCCCATCCTCCCCGCTACTCTAGGGTTTCTGCCATATATCAAATTAGTTATATTTATAAATATAGATATAGATACAGATACAGATCGTTAATGAGACCTTTGTGTAAAAAACATGAAGAAGACCATTAATTAACTGAAAGTGAAACAGGATTCCGAGAAAAGAACTTACACAACTGAGCAGCTCTCTGAGATTTGATGGCGGCGAGGGATTTCTTTTAAATAAGAACCATTTCGTTTCATCTCAGGTCAGGAGCTTTTATAAGCAAATAAGCGGTTTCGAGGGACAAAAGATACCCCACTGATTTGGGCGGTTTGGTACCTTGAAAAACAAGTGGTTTTAAACTTTTTATATATATATTTGTGCGTTCAGTATTTTGATGCCGCCGTCGCCGTATCTGACACTGACACGTGGGTTTAAGCGTCTTACCTTAATACTTCTATAAAGGGAAATAAAGTACTATTTCAAATCCAGTACACATTAACATTTCTTTTCGCAACACCTGTCCTTCCAATTAATTCTGATGAAATTAAGGTTCCAGTTGTTTTAATAAAAAACATTTTTTAAATATATATATATATATATGTATGTATCTGATTCCTCACATCTAATGCCCAAAACAAACAAAGCGCAAGGATGTCTTTGAAGCAAGGAAAAAAATAAGAAAGAAAAAATTTGAAAAAAAAACAGGATGATAGAAAAAAGGAAAGAAAATAAAAATTCTAAATATATGTTTTTATTTACATGAATTCAAATATATAATAAAATAAAAAACATTCATCAATTAATTAGTTTTTTGATTTAATTATTTTTAATTTCTTTATTTCCATTCTTTTTTTTTATTTTTATTAGAAATTAAATATAAAAAGTGATTTTAAATATCTACTTATTTAATTTTAATTTTTTATTTTTTTATCAAATTGTTGATACAAATATAGTTTCAACGACAAATAAGCAGTTTTAAAACTTCAGTAGCATAATAGAGGAACCATTCATGAATTCTTAAAATTGTTTTTTTTTTTTTTTGATACGAAGAAATCCTCTCGGCAGTCGGTCGTCGTGTGCTGTTCGTCGATCACGGGTCGTCAGTCACCCAACTGGGCTCTAACGCTAACTCCAGCTCCAGCCAATCGAAACTTGAAACTCTGAGATTGAGCTCTTACCCCCCTAGACCCAATCCATTGTATGAGAGGCGCTTAAACGAGAATCGAACTCACGACCTGAAGAGTTCTCTCAAATTTTGTACTCTCTTCTCATTCTACTGAGCTAACTCCTTGGGGCTAAATTCTTAGAATTGTTAACTCTTAGTCAAATGGAGTGTTAATTAACCTCAAAATACTCTATCAAGATTATTGGATTCCTATGAGTGCTTTATAGCTTTTCACGTGTCAGTGTCCCCGCTTAAATTTATTTTGCAAAAAAAAGGTCTCATAAAGACCTTAAGACTTTAATCTAAATTGATTTTATTAATTATTCTTTCTTAAGTCAGCTTTAATCTCTTATTTGGAACCCTATCTTATAAGCAGGGCTAGGAGAAGGTAACCTTGAACAAAGCATTAATTTATACATGTTTGTACATGCCTGATGTTTTTATGTTCTTATACACACACACACTACATATATATACATATATATTACATATATTATCTGAATTAAATTAAACAGATTTATGCATTTGATCCATGGCAGAAACTACCAGACATACATACAATGAACTGATCAAACTAACGGCAAATCACTTAGAAAAGGAGCTTAACAATGACCATAGTTATTGGAATTGCTCACCTCTCTTATAACCGCGCCTGAACTCATTTGCTATTATGACTACCATAATGAAAAATCAAACTTACATAAAGCATAGAAATGAAAAGAAAAAAGAAAATAGAAAATGAAATAGCAGTTTATTTAATAAATGAAATATTATTAATCAGTTTTATCTTTTATTTCATTTCATTTGTCCTAAATATTCAAAATTTTTTCTATTGGTTATAATTGATGAAGAGATTAAGCTTTTCAAACATTCAATTTAAGGATGGACCATGTGATAATGTCGGATGGATAGTGAAGGAAATATTTTGCTCTAGCAAATATGTTTGCTAGTTGCTAATATAATGTTAATTAGGTCTTCCACCTTTTTACCAAGACACAAATTAAGAAAGGGCCATTACAGATACATATATAGTCTTGTTAATTTTCATTTTACAAGTAGTAGGAGTGACTTTAATTAAAGCTAAAAGCTCAGATCGTAGAGAAACGGAGGAGGGTGTATGGAAATGTCAATATCTGAAAGTTTCAAAGCTTACTATTTAGGTAAAAAGTACTGAAACAGTCATACAGAATTCAACTCTAATGACCAAATTTTCCTTTCTGCATTCCTTGCCAGCTGATATATAGATGGTTAGTATAGTTAACCTGCCAAAAAAAGTAGAATGAAAAAGCATTTAGAGGATGGGGAGGACATTCTTTCCGTTCCCAAGTTTGCACCTTAGGTAAACAATTATCTGATGCATACAAGCCTAGAGGCAGTACACACACACGCACATTTATATATCTTCTTTAATTCTGTTCTGCTCCTTGGCTCTTCACAAATAGCTAATTAGTAGTTAAACCTACTAAACCAATAACCCTATTCAAAAAATGACTTGCAAGCTAGCTTTTCCCAACAACCAAAACCAAAATTCTTTGTTTTCATTGACATCTGGAAGGATTATAGCACATTTAGTTCATTCATAAAAATGTCAACCTAGTACACTAAACTTTAGTTGTGAAAAATTTAACTTCAACCCAAAGTTTATTACTAAAGATCAATACTTTCTAAAGATGTAATATTTCACCTTCTACTAAAAATATTATTTATTACTAAATTATACCTTTAGTAACAAATCACACTTCATCACTAATAATTTCATAGCTAATTCTAATGTTTTTGTTGATGAGTTAGTGCAGTATATGAATTTATGATAAAAAAAAATTATTATCACAAATTTAATGGTAACTTTGTGATAAAAACAATTATATAATTAAATGTATTTTAAATTTATCGATAAAATGAAAAATGATTTTAGCAAGATTTAGAAAATTGAATTAGATCGATCGGTCCAATCTCCAAATGATCACCGAACCGATCTGATTGTACTTGTTTTAAATGCACTGAATAAAAACCGATTAAAATTGATCAAAAACCGATTCAACTTCAATTGAACCGGTTGGACCTTTGAACCGATTCTTATTTTTCACTATTTAAACATTAAGTATACTTATATTTAATTAATATTTAGACCTTGTTTCATATTTTATATTTTTATATATTTTATAAATATTAATAAATTATTTACTTCGTCATTTAGTTAAACTCCGATTAAATTTTGGTAGGACATCGATTTATTGAGCCTTTCAATAGTTTAGTTCCATTCTCCGATTCAATTCTCTAAACATTGGATTTTAGCACCAAAGCCTGGTAATTTGATAAATTGTTTGATCACTAATCCTCATCAAGTTTCTTGTAGTAAAATAATTTATTTATAATTTTTTTTCTCATTCTCGATTTATAATTTAATTAAAACAAATTACCGGTAGCATTGTTTGAGAAAGAATGATCATAAAATTGCATCTCAGCAAATCCTCAAAGTTTGCGCGCTATCTCTCTCTCTCAACAAGGAATTAATAATAAAAATTTTACAAATTGACCAGCCAAAATCCAATCTGCTGACATACATGTGAAACACTAGAGTGAGTCCACATCGCCAATCGAGGGGGAAGTACTCTTGGCACGCATTCATTGAGATTTTAATCCAATGGCAGTCCAACCATATCCGCATCGCAGAGTTCGTTGCAATTTTTTTTTTTTTTTTTTTTTTGGGGCAAAAATGAAAAAATTCAATATATATTGTATTATAACGAGTGTATTTAAAGTGATAAAAATGAAATAAAATAAAATAAATTATAAATTTATAATTTATATAATAAAAATAAAAAAATTTAAAAATTTTTAATAAAATTTAACAAATTAAACTGAATTTTACGTAAATAAATTGATTTTATTTAATTAATTAATTAATATTTATGGTATGTACAAAGTGGTTGGGGGGCTGGTCGATGCCCTGACAATCAGGAAAAACTTAGGCGGTTGTCTGTGAAAATGGCGTCCAATTGGGCAGAGCCCACGTGAATGCAATTTGTTTAGACCAATGAAAATGGTACTTGGCGGGGAATAATAAAAATTAAGAGCCTCATTTAAATTTGGATTGAGCCTCGTAACCGAGGGGTTTGCGTTAAAATAATGCAGCTTGTACCTCCAACTTCGGGCGTAGCCAGGTGTCAATCATCAACAAATCACCCTTGTACGAAGACCAAGGAGAAAAGGTGGTCTACGTTATACATTCCATTGGTTTATGATCGCAAACATGAAAATGTCGCCGATAATTCTTGGTAGTTTGATCTCGGGCAAAGAGATTAGTGATGTGTTTGGCGGAGTAAAAAGTAAGATAAAATAAAATAAAATGAGATAAATTATGAATTTATAATTTGTATAGTGAGATAAAAAATAAATAAATTTTAAAAATTTTTAATTTTTTTTTATTTTTTAACTCATTAAATGTTATCTGAATAAAATAAAAAGTATATAAATTTGGTCATACGTATGTACGTATTTGTCAGTTTCATCGAATCAAATTAAGGTATTGTTTGGTATGTCTAAAAATATAAAAAAAATTTAAAAATTTTAAAAATTTCTAACACTTATTATTTTTTATCTCACTGCACGAATTACAAATTTATAAATTTTCTCATTTTATTTCACTTTTTATCACTTCAGACACTATCTAAGTTTAAAATGTAAAAAATTTAGTTTTTTTTTTTTTTTTATAGTTGGTTATTAGACAATTATTGTTAATTTTTTTTTTATATTTGAAAAGAAAAAAATTACTGTTTAATAGTTAATTTTTTAACTTTTTGTTAATTTGATATTTTTATCCTTAAATATTTAAAAGAAAGTTAAAATATAAAAGGATAAATATGAATATTTTTAAAAAAAATTAAAAATTAATAATCAATAATTAAATTACCAACTGAGAGTTCCCAAAACGGAGCAAAGTAATTACCAAAAAACTAAAAATAAAAATAAAAATAAACGGAACTAAGGAAAGGAGATAATGCTTTTTCCGGAACGGGAGAGGCATGTCCCAGGAGAAGACCCCATGTGCACATGCTGTACAAAGTAAAGTAGCCACTCGTTTCACAAAATTTCAGCAGTTAGAGCTCTCTCTCTCTCTCTCTCTCTCTCTC
>JAVXUM010000023.1:28662402-28676817 GCA_035590655.1 Pouteria glomerata
CTGTCTTTCTTTTTCTTGTCTTTTTTTTGGTTCTTTTTTTTTTTCTTTTTGTAATTGATTGGGTTTTTTTATTTTAATTTTTTTTGGGTTTTTTGCAGAGAAGGAAATGAGTTCTCACCAGTAATCGGCTTCTTTGTTGATGCAAGACCCTCAGAGGTTTGGAGACAATTTAGTTTCTTCATTTTAATTATGATTTGAATTTATTTTTTTTTTTTGACTCCTTGCCTATTAAATTAATGTTTCATTTGTTCTAGATTATGGTGTTTATAGCGGAGTAGTTTTAGTATATGGTTCAGAGAATATTGTTGTTCGTTCTCAGACTAGTCAAGACTGATATACTGGAACCGTGTGAAAGTCAATTATTATGAATGGGGAGGCAAAATTAAAATATTTGTGCAATAATAGATGGAGGATATGATTTTGACAGCTTAACGCAAGTTTTAGGTGTAGAAATGAGTCTGAAAATACTTGTGAGACTTAGAAGTTTAGGGATCATATTGTAATGGCAACTTGTTTTCGTGAAAATCTTATTTAGTTAAGATATTTTAGAGTTCACCCTATAGTTTCAAGAACTGGAGCAGACCCTACAATATAAATTCCAATTTTTGATTTTGAAGATGTGAGAGAACAATGGGAATTGCTATTTCCAGATCACCATCTGCTTCAAATTGGGAGCTGCTTTGGCATGTCCGCTATTGTCACAGGGACAGCTGCTTCAAGATGTGAATCCTGTTGAAGTTTGAAGTGATTATGGATATTTGTCACAGAATTAAATATATGACAGTGTTAATACTGCATTATTGTTGTGTGTACCATTTAGTGATTAAAGGGATAAATTATGAGTCTTAATATGTGTGAGCTGAAGCGTGTTGTCTTCTACACATTCCAACTAGGGATGATGCAAGCGAATATGATTTTGTTCTCTGAGCCATGGATGGAGCTTATTTACCTAATATGTAAAATTGTTCAATGTAGTCTTCCAAAGTTCATTTGGCGTTACTCGTCAATTTTGTCAATAGCTTTATAAATAAATAAATTGGTCGTTTTATCATCTCAAATTTTGTGTGCGTCACTGATCTCTCTCCTCTGTTGTTGCAATATCAAATAGGTGATTGTTCGTAACTGGGATCAACAAGAGGAGCGATTAGTTAAACTCTCAGAAGATGAGGTATGTAATCTTTTTAGGTAGCTTACCAACAAATTCATTAACAATTCACATGCATGCCAATTTGAAACAGAATATTTTGTGGTCTATTGTTAATCCCATCAGTTGGGATCTAAGAAGCACAAACACTTCTAAGAGTGTGACGTCCCCGTGTTGTGTCCTTGTCGGATGCCGAAACTCATTGGATACACATCACACACGTGAGAGACACATTCCATAACTTGGACATATTGACATACATGAAACATGGCAATTTTGGAAAAAAGAAACTTGGAATTAAATAGTAAGATAAGAATAATATGAATTATATTTGTTAATTCCTTGTCATTTTTTGTTAAATTTTAGGAATTTTAAGATCTAAAACTTCTATTTCTTTTTAAAAAATATTCTAAAAATAAATATAAATGTATTTTTAATACATTCGAATAGATAGTTGTTTTTTATGTACATATATATAAATATATATATTTATTAACACTTTTGTACTAAATCATGTCTGGATATTTTTTAAAATTAAAGTGTTGGAGTAATACTGTCGTGTCAAATCCCTACTTTGTGTCCATATCCATACCTTTTAGGTTGGGATAAACAACTTTAAGCTTGAATGATGCCTTTGATAACATGCCTATCCTGTCTACCCATCTCATCCAAACTTGGGGTACAAGTTGTAAGGACACATTATAAGATTAGGGAACACCAGGACTTTGGTTTGCTAAACAAGAACAATAATCCTTTGGCATGCTATTAGGAAGATGCTCATTGTTAATTCTTCTGAAAGTGTAAAGTTGAAATAAAAAGCTAGCTTATGTACCTTCTCAAAAAAATAAAAGTTTTAACATTCTAGCTTACTAATAGATTCTTATAGTGTAACATTTCTGATGTGAAACCAAGAATAGATTAAGTAGGAGAAGAGAGTAGCCAGAGAGAAAGAGACAAAAATAGCTTGGGAGGAGAAGAAACTGGATAGAAGGGAATCAGCTCAGATGCTTTCATTTCCTTATATTCATTATGTGGTGTAAACGTGTGGATATAATTTATAAAATATTATGACTTGCATTTCTCACAATTCTGTGGTAGAAAAGTGTACTGAACTTCAACTAAGCTGGTTATTACGCGCATTCATATTATACAGTCTTTCTTGAAACTAAACACTGTTTTCTTTAACATTTTCATATCTTCTTTTATACAAGGAAGAGAGATATTCCCAAGCTGTAAAAAGCTTGGAGTTTGACAGACAACTTGGCCCTTATACACTAAGTCAGTATGGCGATTGGAAGCGGTTGTCCAACTATATTACAAAGAGTACTATTGAACGTATTGGTAAGCACTGTTTAGTTGTCTTAAGTTCTACTTATTTAATTGTTGTTTTCTTGTCTGGTTAGATTGCCTTTTTCCCCCTCCCTAGTGGTTTTTTTTGACACAGCTTTGCAGAGGAAAAAAGTCTGCCTGCTGTTTATTCAAGTGGATTTAATGGTACAATACTAAAGTTGGGATGTTGAGGATAGTTGCCATCTCCTTGGCAGTATGATATGTTCCTATGTGCTTGGTTAGATATCTTCATCTTTCACTTTTTATTAGTTCCAATTGCTTTTGTTTATATCCACAGCCAAAAATAATCCAAGACTAAGAATGGTCTTAAGTGAGCCCTGGATTTTCAAGATGGCGACAAAAGCAAGGCATTTTTTTTGTGAGAATGATTCTCAATGCGGGTTTTGTGCAATCAATATATTTCTAGATGTAAGATTCAAAGGTGGTGTTTGAGTAATGGTGAGGGCTAGAGGATTTCAGAGATCAATGCTTTTACTAGGGCATGAAATTGTTTGGGTGGAGAAGATTCTCAAGGAGGCTTTGAGAAGACGGAGGAGAACTGAAATTAGGTTGTCTAGCAAGGGAAAAGAGGATTTGTTGCTATTTGTATTTTGGCGAGGATAAGTGTATGGTGGAGATCATATCCCTTTCGTTTGTGGGCCAATTTTTTATCCAAATTCCTTTGATGTTGGATGATGGAGGTTGGAATGAGATATCAAAGATTATGGGGAATTTTGATCTAGGAGGTGGGATGGCGATTGGTTCGAAATCATATCTTTAAGCAATCATATCTTTAAGCTATATCGCTTCTAGTGGAACGAAGTGAGAAGGGATAGCTCAATTGGTCGAGCTTTGGTTTTGCTACTCATTGGTTACTAGTCGAGTTTTCTTAGAACTATTGGAGGTTTACTCGGTCATTAACTTGAGGATCCTGGGGATTAGTTGAGGTGTGGGTAAGCTAATCTAGACACCATGAGTTATTAAAAAAAAAAAAAAAAGATTGAGGAGCTACTGATTTTGATTGTAAAGAATTCGTGTTCATATTCAATGGATCTCTCCAATTAATATCTTGTGGGTAGATTTAGGGATTAGGTGAACAGAAGTTGATATTATTGAGGTTCGAGAATGGGTCAATAAATTGTGGGAAGTACTAAAGGGTGTAGAGGTGAAACAAATTGGCATAATTTGGTTAATTTTTACCTTCATATTAATGGAACCAATAGCTTTGTTTTGGAATTGGAGAAGAGACACGGAGGATATCCACTGTTGTTGGATTGGTGGTGTTGCTCCAGAGAAGATTGGCAACCCAGTGAAGTCTGGGCTCGGGTGGTTGGATTGCTGTTACATCCTTGGTAAGGAGTTTTTAAGGGTCGTCGGTGACAATTGTAGTGATTTTTAGGATTTGACAATGCTACTTTGAGTCCAAGGTTTTAAAGAGTGAAAGCATTTAGGAAATTTTTAGGAGCCTCATGTTATGGGTTTGAGGGTGAAATTTTGAAGCCTTTTGTGTCTGTTGAAGAAAGATGGAGACATTCAAGACCATCAAGGTAGAATAATCACAAGACAAACACACAAATGGGAAGAGGAATTTGAAGTTGCTTGAATGTTCTATTAATTATGATAAAGAAAAGGGACCAGGTTTTTATCTTCTGGTTGATGAAGCTAAAAATTTTGAGTTGGAATGTGGGTGCCATCAATGGGGACAATAAGGGAGCAGTTGTTAAGTCTGTTCTCTTAAAGTGGCAGCCTGATGTTATTTGTCTTTAGGGAACTAAAAGTCTAAATTTTATTTACAATACAGTTTTGGGATTAGCAGGATTTGGGGAGGGAAGTGGGTGAAATGGTTGGACCACCGAGCGGTTGGTTCTTCGGGAGTGTACAGCAGGCAATTTGAGTTGGAGGATCAGAAAACTTTGGAATTTCCTGTATCTCATCTTTTCAGGTGTCTGCATAATAGTTTCTGTCAGGTTTTGTTTTACTGGGGTGTATGGTCCTGTCATCTATGTAAACTTTTGCTGATGCATCATCCTCCGCGGCGTGGATTTATTGCAGTTGGGACATGTTCGTTGTGTCTTATTATGTTTTGAAGTGCTTTAAGGCCTTAGAGTTAGTCTTAGAAAACTTGAGTCAATTCCAGTAGGGAAGCCAAACTATCTGGATGATTGCTTTTTGCTTAAATGATACCCTGCCCAGTTATTATGTCAAAGTTTGGACAGATCTTATTATTTTCAGTGTTTTATTTACAGAACCCATTGGAGGAGAAATTACAGTTGCATGTGAATCTGAGATAGTTGGAAGCATTCCTAAAACATCCATGGAGAAAGCCTTGGCTGAGCAGCTGAGGAATAGTAAGGTCTCAAGATCTGTCAACAAGTCTTATGGGAGAGGTTGCTATTATACACCAATTCCCCGTGTTGTCAAGCACAAGGGAATTCACGGACAAGAGCTTACTTCTTTGAATCTTGACAAGGTATAGATTGCTAAACCTTGCCAACTGAACTACCTTTTGGGGCAATTTTACTTGCTCATATGGTTAATATTTTACTTCTCTGTTTTCAGACACAATTGTTGGAAAGCATACTTATTAAAGACTATGGAGGTTCTGAAGACTTAATTCTAGGCGAGCTGCAATTTGCATTTGTTGCATTTCTGGTAAGATCGAGCAAGATGACATGTCCCTTTGTGCTCCTTTTTCTTTTAATCATATTTGCAGAAAGTTATTCATAAGACATCTATAATTTTGTAGATGGGACAATCACTAGAGGCTTTTTTTCAATGGAAATCATTAGTTAGCCTCTTTCTGGGCTGCACAGAAGCTGTAAGTATTGATTTGTTTGCTAGTTTTCGAGTAATTAAGGACGTCCAATTATGACATATGGATTTTTCTGCTATCATTAGTTTAATCATGTTGTGATCAATACAAGGATAAGTATTCTCATGGCCCTTTGTAGATTGATATGTAGGTATTGGCCCTTTTGCTTCATTTTAGATATATTACCAGAAATGTAATGTTAATTTTTCTTTGGAGGAGCAGTTTTGCTTTTATGATCACCTTTTAATATCGTCTAAGATTGCTAATTAAAAACAAAAAATATTTTATTTTATTTCCTTTTTTGGGACCACATTTGCAAAAATAAGAAAAAATAAATCTTTATGAGACCGCATTTGTTTCGTTATGCGGGTATCAAAAGCTGGACAGAATGCACATTCGGATTGGAATTAAAAGTGGAATGGAGTGGAATAGTTGTTCCCATTTTCTTACATGGTTGCTGACGTGGAAATAATGGAGTGATGTTGGATTGTAATGATTATCTCCATTTTAATATTTGGTTCATCCAATTAATAATGCTAAAATTGGAATGGAAGATGAGCTTGAACTCTATCCCACCTCCCCAAACACTATGTAATGTATATTTCCACGTGCAAGTCTATAAAACGAAATGCATCAGACCCTTGTTTCAAGAATAGTTTCTTGTAAGTCCGAGGCATGAGACTGGAATCAAGGATCTTGATTTGGAATGGAAGATGAGTTTGATTTGGTTTGTTTATCTTTATTTCATGTGTGAATCGGGGTCTCATGTGAGGGTGAGTGTCGAATAGTTTCATATACATTGTTGGGCCCATTTTCTAATAGCTTAAGTTTTGGTACAATTGGTAAGTTAACAGAACTTTTGGGGTGTGATACCAAATGATGAGGTAACTTCTGTTGTGTTATACCGAGAGATGGGGTTTAGTTTTCGGGGAGATCTGTTGATCATGGGATGAGACGGTTCTATTAGCCGGCTTTGTATCAGGAGGCTTCTTGCATTTTGAGGTTGAATGATGTTGTCAAATAAAAATTTTGTATCGGATGGTAACTTTGACAATTGTGTGAGGAAGCTGAGTCAAAGGATATAAGCATCCTAAACATTATTTTTTCGATGACAATTATAAGCATTAAGTTGCTGTTAGTCCTTGTGTGCTATGCATGGCTAACCTTCTCTTTTACTTAAATATGTATCCTTGCATTACTATTCAAGTAAATCTCAATCTTGTATAATTCATTCTTAGTCTCTACATTAACAAAGAGATCAAATCATTATTAGTAATCTAGACACGCTCTGTGTTTACGATAGTGATTCTCAGTTTTTAGGGGGCTTAGATATTATTTGCTGCCTTTAGCAGCTAGTCAAAGGAATCATCTTTTGTATCTAAATTTTGTCAGTTATAAATGGCAAAACCAAATGAACAAGCATGTATAAAGGTTTCATTCCCTTGCTAATTTTTATAATATGGGTAGACACTTGCCAATAATGTGTGCTCCTCACTGTGAAGATTGACTAGAAATCTAGTTATGATGTTTGCCATGGCAAATTCTTTGCACTTCGATATGAAATTTCTTATTTCTTTTCTTTTAATGCTTGAACTGTTATGAGATGTTGTATGGATCTACATTTGGAAGTTTTATATTATCACTTGAACCAGGTTCAGTTAATGTTTGCCTATATGTTACAAAGTCCATCTAAACATTTACTTTTTCTGCAGCCTCTCCATACAAGGAGTCAGCTATTTACTAAGGTAATATTCTGATATGTGCATTCTTCTTAAATTGTCTTGCTTGCCTAATTAATGTTCTTCCCCTCATTTTTTCAATAATATTTAATGGTTTCTTTTCTTATTCATCGTAATAAAAACTTATATATATATTTTCCTTTTTTTTTTTTTTTTTGGGCTTTTCCCCTAGTTATATCTAAAGTTCATATAATGTCTTGCAGTTTATTAAAGTTCTTTATCATCAGCTGAAGTATGGATTTCAGAAAGAGCACACAGATGCAGGTGGTTCAGAGAAAGGTGCATTGACATTGTTAGATGAGTCTTGGTTATCTGCGGATAGCTTTTTGCACTATCTTTGCAAGGTGGTATTCTCTGGTGATCAGATCATTATTTAGGCACTAATAATTATCTGCAACCATCCTGCTTTCTGTTTCTCATTATTGCATTAATCTGCGGTGCCTCGTTACCTATACTGCAACTTAGAACTCTCAAAACTCTTATGCATTTCTGACCTGATAATCTACTGACTCGTTAATACTGACTTCAACCCTATTTGAATGGTGGCAATTTTCTGAAGTACTGTTGGATTAAAGAGAGAATTTTGAGTTGATTTTGGTCAATCTAGAATATTTTAATGACTCTATTGCAGGATTTCTTTTCAATGGTTCTAGAAGCCACAGTTGTCGACGGGGATCTTTTGACATGGGTGAGTATTCTAGACCCCTCTTAACTCTATGCTTCATGCTGTGATAAATTTCTTCTTTTTTTTAATTTCTTTTTTTCTTTTGTAGACTATAGTTATGAAATAATGTGAATTTTGTCCATTCTTCAATGATAATTATGAAACTACCATTTCCTAGCAAAATTGGATTTTCTGAATGCCCTTTCTTTCTTTTTATTTTTTATTTTTTGAAGGAAGGGGGGGGGGAATAAATAAAATAATAGTTGTAAATCCATATGCTCAACAAAATGCTTAAAAGAAATGCCACAATACAATTAATAACTTTTTGAAATTATAATAGAAATACCATATACAATTAATAACTTTTTGACCTACAATCTTGGTTCTGAAACTCATTGTTTTTCAATTGTGTTTTCTGAATTTTTCTTCTTGTTTGTACAATGTTAACAATTGTGAATTGTAGAACACTCTTGATAACCTCATTAGAAGAAGGTTAATGATTGTGAATTGGTATTGCCTTTGCAAAAGGGATGAAGATTCTATTGATCACCTTTTCATTCACTGTTCTTGGACTAAAGAACTTTGGGATTTGATCTTATTTGTTTTGGGATGCATTGGCCAAACAAGTTTGAGGCATGGTGGGTTGCTAAAGTTATGAAGGGTAAAAAAAGGTGTGGTGTCTTATTTGTTTTTTTCTTCTTAACTTGGTTAGTTTGTAGGGAGAGAAATATTAGATGATTTCGTGACACCTAGGCTTTTTTGTCTAGGTTGGTTTTGTTGGTAGTCTTATGTAGTTGGTTCTCTGGGCATTGAGCCAGATGTGGCGTTTTTTTCTTTTTTTTTTTCCAGCTCATTGAGCATGGGAAGAGTTCTTGTTGTGCATGGTGGCATCCTTTGATTCTTTTGAATACAATTTTTTACATACTGAAAAATAAAAAATAAAAAAAAAAAGAAGTTCAATCTTTCTATTTTTGCAGACAAGGAAACTCAAAGAGCTACTTGAGGACTCCCTTGGATGGGACTTCCAGCAGAAAAGTGGAGTAGATGGAACATACTGCGAAGAAGATGATGAGGTCAGCATGATGTGCAGGAGCAGCGTTTTGACTGCATTTTCCTTTTCCTGTACTTAATTGGAGATTAATTTTTACTCTTTAACTTGAATTATTTATATTTCAACCTGTGCAGTATGCTCCAGTTGTTGAGATGTTGGACAATTGATTGAGGCCTCGGTGCTTTGACATGTAACAAAAGCCCCCAACTGACCTTGTTTCAGCAATCAGGGAATTTGGATCAACTTGCTAACTTGAGTGGTACTTTCGTGTTTTTCTTCAGATCATGAAGAATTGCATCTCCTATTGTAAAGAAGAGTGTGTGTATATATATATATATATATCTTAACTGGGGATATCAAATCTTGGGATCATATACACGACAGTGTTTGTTTGGGAGACTTGGGGAAGGGATTAGATTTGGAATCCCGTAGAATACACAAATCTTGTGTTTGACAACAAAAAAAATGCATCAACGTGTTCACTCTCAATAAAGAGGTATATTAGCAGGAGGTGGGTGCAATGCAATGTAATGCGTTACAGCAATCTGGAGTACTTATGCATGGGGAGTATCATGTGAGAAAGACCTACATAGCCCAACTTGATATATGGTGGTCCCAACCAATATTGTTTACAAATTCGTCATGTTGGGGTTAATGCATGTGCATGCTGTGATGCACAGTGGGGCTGTTCATGGCATGCATGTCCATGTTCACATTCATTATCATGGGATATGCATGTACTGTTGCAGCATGTTGCTCACTCTCGTGTACGATGGATGATGATGGTATTCGAAAGATGGCAATCCAACACCGCCGCCGCTAAGGCCTGGGAAACCCATCGTGGAATTCATCGTGTCATCTTGCATGTTACCATCTACATGTACATTATTGTCCATGGTTGTTTTCGACGTGGTCTGATCATGATCCATCATACCCTCCATTCCCATTCCATATCTAGTAGTAGTGTTGAGATACACATGATAGCTCCCCCAGTCCCAGGCATCTTCTTCGGCCTCTGTACTAGGACTGGGAGGATAGTTCTTGGAGGCTTTCAGGCTGTTGATTAGACGGTGGTGTGTCTGGCTTTGGACCACCTTCCCATCTTTGATACCCTTCTCTTTGGTGGTGTTTGGTGGTGGTGACGAAATCTCTGCATGTTTACCTGATCTTTCTAGCTTCTTGATTAAAGTCTCAGAATCTGCTGTTCCTGTGACAACCACTTTATGTTCCTCTGAATCGATATCCACCATATAAACACCTGAATTAAACGTTGAAAAGCAGATTAATCCAAATTAATTATCAGTTAGATGAAGAAATAAATTTTAATAATTAAGTAGGCAAATAATGGTGAGAAGTTTAAATGCTCTTAACTCCATAGTTGGAGACTCGGTCTCAGAGAGTTGAAAGACCAACCAAACACCGCCTAATCTCTACTGAATTAATCCATTATAAATGGATAGTGATCGGTAAGGATTTATTTTTAGTGAAGGTATGTATCATTGTCATTCCATTAATTTTAGAAGTATCCTCTTTTTTATTTTTATCAGCTTCATATAGCATTTTTAAAAGATTATTTTTATTTTTATTTTTATTTTTGGGGCATTCACCTTTGCTAGACTACTATTAGGCCGTGTTTAGATAATTAAAAATTTTAAATTAATGAATTTAAGATTAAATTGTACTAAAATAAAATTATAGAGTTAATAAATACTAATGATTACTATAATAATTATTAATGATTATACTCAAAGTAGTAGTGCCATTATTTTATAAAGTGATGGAGTCAAAAATGTCAAATAACTACCTATTATAATGATTTCAATTTTTTTATAAAATCATTATTAGAGTGTTTGCAGTGAAAAAAAATAAATAAATAAATAAAATGAGATAAATTGTGAGTTCGTAATTCGTACAATAAAATAAAAAGTGAATAGTTTTTAAAGATTTATAAAAATTTTTAGAAATTTTTAAAATTATTCACTACGCCAAAGAAGCTATTAATCTACTCAAATTATGATGATATCCTTATCTAAATTAATAAAATTATATTAATTAAATAATTTGACAGATATTTAATTAGCAAAAATTTGACAAAAAAGTACAGTGAAAACACAATGATTTAATGTAAAAGTGTTATATGACAAAATTTGATTGGAATAAAATATAAAAAATTGATAAAAATTGATGAGTTTTGGTTAATCTGGTTAATCTTGGTGTGCCAATTGGGACCTTAAATAATTAACACCAAATCCATAATTTCAAATTTATAAGCACAAATACATGTAAACTACACACTGGCAGAACTAATCAGTTAAGGGAATTTTTCTTTTCTTTTTTTTTTTTTTTCCAGCCAACTAATGATAAGGCCAAAACTGGGTTGAAATCTCAGTCTAATAAAGAAAATCTATATAGATTTTAATAAAAAAAAATGGGAAACAAGAAAAAAAATATAATAATAATAATTTAAAAAAAAAAAAAGCGAACATGAAGTAAGTAAGTTGGTAATGGTATGGTACCTTCAACTTTCCTGAGGAGTTTCTTCACTTTCTGCTTGCATCCCTCACAGTTTATGTGCACCTTCAGAACTTGTGTCTGTCTCATTCATATATATATATATATATATATCAAACAATCTCAACTTTTAAAGAGGCAAAAAAGAAAATAAGCCAAAGTCACTATCATAAAATATAAACAGCAACTCTGCTTCTGAGATAAAAATGACAGAAAGTTGGACAGGGGATGAGAGTTGCGACCTCTATCTTTCGGACGTCGAATTCATTTGTGGACATTTTCATTAAAGATGTCTGCAGCGGTGTGATGATCCTATTTTCTTCTTTTACTTCTGGTGCTGTTACGGTGGTTTTTTCTGCTATGGACAGTGGGGACCCCCACGGTTCAAAATTAACTGCAAGAGGAGAGAGTTGTTCAAAAGGTATGATTTGGCCAAGCTAGGCCGAGAGGGTTGCAAACAGACAGACTGACT
Organism: Pouteria glomerata; assembly: GCA_035590655.1. Classification (NCBI taxonomy): domain Eukaryota; kingdom Viridiplantae; phylum Streptophyta; class Magnoliopsida; order Ericales; family Sapotaceae; genus Pouteria; species Pouteria glomerata. Next base: position 28,674,125 of record JAVXUM010000023.1, read on the forward strand.
GATTATTAAACAGACATTCTGAAGATTCTACATATATATATATATATATCTGCGCGTGCGCGCAGTCTTTGTCATGCGCTGACCCTTTCTTCGTAATCATTTTATTAGTTGGTTTGTTGGGCTGATTCTGAGCCATTTCCATTTAATTCATTTCATTGCTGCGTTTGGAGCCACCAAAAAAGGGTTTAAAAGTGAAAAATTTTGAGATTTAAAATGTAAAAAGTTATTTTAAAATGATAATTAAATGATTATGTTTGATTTGATATAAAATTATTAAAAATTATATAAAATGAAAGATGACAAAATATTATTGGAGAATTTTAAAAATTTTAGAGTTTTGTGAAACTTTTTTAATACAAATGTCAGCACAACTTTTTTAAAAATTTCGTCATGTGTTTCAACGAATTTTGGTAAAATTTTTAAAAAAATTAGAATATTTTAGAGTTTAACAAAAGGTGTTACTTTTCCACTTTGTTACTTCTATCTTTGAAAAAGTATCCAAATTTAATCTCTCCGTACGGATACAGTAGTGCGTGTTTAATTGCATCCAAAACCTTATAACCAAATTAACAAGTGGCATAAGCATGGAAGTTTCATATTACTTTTGCATTGATGTTCTATCCTTAATTTGTAAAATTATTATTTCCATTTTCTACTGCCTTTTTAACTACATTTAAGAGGGCTGGCTATTAGGTGAGTTAGACAATCTTCTAAAATCTTCAATAAGATCTCAAAATTAAAATATATATATTTATATAAATATATATTTAGTTATTTTAATCTTAACCTTTCCTTAATTTTAATAATTACTTTAATTCAAGTAGTTTTTAAGTCATTGAAATAGTTAATGTCAATTACTTCATAAAAACAAACAAGAAAAAGAAATTAAAAAAACTTTAGAAGCACAAGATGTGACGAAAATAGGGGTTTGTTTGGGTAGAAAACTAAAAACTCGATTTTTTTATTTTTGTAGAAATTGAGATTTAAAAGTTAATTTTATCCTATTAATTTATGCATGAACAAAAACTAAAACTACCCAGCCAAAGGATATATTTATAATTTCAGTATAGTACATTTCTGGGTTTACGAAAAAAAATTAACAAGTAAATAATTTAATTTTTTATCCAAACAAATTCTAAATAAGTGCGTTTATGGACATCTGGAAATAATGAAAACCTTAATTATGAAAAAATACTTAGTTTAAATGATTTGTTGAAATTGATTGCGCAAAAATAATAGTTGGCTACCGTAACTAACCATACTATTTATATGGTAAAATTTAGACTCAAATGAAAGTCCTTTCACGATAACCAAAAATAATAATAATAATAAATAAATAATAAAAATTTTTATTTCATAAACTTGATTTTCACATATTAAATAATCGTGATATAATATGATGAAATAACAACTAAATATTGGTTTGAATAATTTGAAAATATAATGCAATAAATGATTGGCTTGAACCAATGCCCATCACATGTCTTGGTCGCTTATTCTTCAGATGCTTCATGCATTTGGCTTTTCTGGTAGATAGATTTCTTTAATTTAGAGAGCCATTTTGGGCCCTTGGTTCTCAGTTATGCTTAATGGTGTTGCTAGAGGGTTTTTTCAATCTCAGTGTGGCTTACGCCAAGGTGATCCTATCTCTCCGAGTCTTTTCATTATAGTTGCAGAATTTCTTTCGAGGAGCTTGGATAAAGTGATTTCTTAGTATCCCTTGGTTGCCTATACTACTGCTGTCCCTATTTCTATCTCTCATTTGAGTTTTGCGGATGATATTATTATATTTGCTAATGGGAGTCGGGATAGCCTTCATCGTATTATGGGGGTTTTGCAAAATTATGAGGCTATTCCTGGTCAGCTGGTGAGTCAAGCCAAGAGCAGATTTTATACTGGTCGATCCACTACTGGTCCTCGCATGAGTGTTATTCAGTTTGTGACTGACTTTCAGAAGGGCGACCTCCCATTCACTTACCTTGGTTGTCCTATTTACCTTAGTCATCTTAAAATTGCTTTCTTTGAAGATTTAATTCGGAAGATCAGAGATAAGATATCTGTTGGGCTAACCAGCTACTTTCTTTTGGAGGTAAGTTGGTTCTGATTTGACATATGCTTTCTACAATGACCATCTATCTTTTTCATGTGTTGAGACCTCCTTCAGATATTTTTCATCAATTAGAGCGATTATTTACTAAATTCCTTTGGGGTGACACTGATACCTCAAGGAAGATTCATTAGTGCAAATGGGATCACTACAACAATTAACACCTTTCCCGACCAAAAATTTGGTTGGGGAATGTCATTTTTTGGTTGCTAAAACTTTTGCCGACCAAACAGAATTTGGTTGCCGGTTGGTCGGTAAAAGCTAGTCGTAGAAGGTATTGGCGACCAAAAGTATATTTAGTCAGTAAAAATATGAACTTTGCCGACCAAACATTAGTCGCTAAAAGGTAGGTCTTTGGCGACCAATTTATTTTTAGTCGGGAAAAGCTTAACTTTTAGCGACCAATTGGTCGGTAAAAGTGGTAATTTTTTTTTAAAAAATAAAAATTTGAATTAATTTTTAAAGAAATAAAAATTCACATGTGGCACTATGTCATCGTGCCACTTGTTAACCAATGGTTGTGCCACATGTCAACCTATGATTGTTCCACGTGTCATATTATTCTTGCACTACGTGGTACCCTTTT
>JAVXUM010000023.1:28710097-28724090 GCA_035590655.1 Pouteria glomerata
TACTTAAAAAAAAAAAAAAAACAAAGAGGTGTATAAGTAATTTTTGATTTTTTATAAACCAAAACAGTAATTTTACGATTTTATTTGTTTTTTGTTTTTTTATATACCTCTAAGCTAAACACTAATTTTATAATTTTACTTTATTTTATTTAAATGTTCTATAATTACTTACCATCTACTCAAATACATGTGAATAATAGTTATTTATTATTTGATTTTTTTTAATTTTATTTTAAATAAAATAAAAATTAATTAAAAATACATACACAATGCCCATCCACTCATAAATTTAAATCCACTTTTTTTTGTAATCAAATATCAACCTAATAAAGACAATTAATTAATTCATTCCAACCTTATTTGGTGAATTAAATGTACCATGGGTTTCGAAGTACTCTTAAAAATATTGTATATTTGATAAAAATTTGGAAATATTAGAGAAAATGGAAAAAAATTTTGAAAAAAAGAATAATTTTTTAAAACAAAGTTAGAAAAAAATTAAAAATAATAAATTTTTTAGAAAAACTATGAGCTCCAAACGAGCCCTAAGGAAACGTAACAATTGACATTGCAAACTCGTGAAAGGTTGTTAGCCTTTATGGGTTATTTTTATTAAGAAGTTCACATGCTCCTGGCTGCCCAGTTCCTTATCGTTCGGTGGCTCAATGATCGGTTCCTCCATCTTAATTATCTCCAACTCTGACAACTACCTGAACGATTAGTAGGTGACAGTCAAACCACCACGTTCCACGTGTCAAATAATGCAACCCCACTCGCTCCTGATACCTCGTTGGCTCGTAGCCGAGCCATTCCCAGTCCAACTTGACTTCCTCTTTGCAATCATTCACAAACACCGAGTCCAAGGACTCCAAACAATATTGATATGCGAGGGATTGATTATCTGTAAATCAATCTAATTTGATCATCAGTCGCACACCCTCCCATCTCTCTCGCTGGATCGATCGTTCTCAAGCTTCATAGCTTCCCTTGATTTATCTGGTTTGTAAAATCTCTCTCTATTTTCATTCACTTTATTACAGTGTTTTTGTTCAAGGAAATTTGTGTTGGAATTGCAAGTTAGAAGAATCTGGGCCACTGATTTATAGTCCATATGCATGAAAATTTGAGAAAATTATATGTTGGGGTGATCTAAGTCCGGTTCTGGGGAATTCTTGGATTCTGTTTGGGTTTCTGGAATTTCAAATAAGTTTCCTTTTGTTTCTCCAATTGCTATTGTCTTTGAAACCCATGTTATATGGTTGAAAAATCTATAAAACCTCTGTGTTAATCTATATTTATTCGTGGAATTGTTTGGAACATTCCTTGTGGGGTTTTTTTTTCTTTTTTTTGGGATCCGGAGAAACAATTAAGAGATGATGGAATTCGTCTACCCTCTAACTCAAGGGGACATGAAATCTGGGGGGGCAAATGCTTTAAGTGCTATTCTTCCGTTGTTGAGACTCCTCACTCTCACTTTAGCTGGCCTGGTGCTTGCCAACCCAAAAAACCAAATCATTCCCAGATCTACGTTCAAGCTTCTTAGCAAGCTGGTCTTTGCTCTGTTCTTGCCCTGCACAATCTTCGTTCACCTTGGGGAATCCATTACTCTTCATAATTTTCTCCGCTGGTGGTTTATTCCTGTAAACGTGATTGTCAGCACTGCCATTGGTTGTTTATTGGGGTACTTGGTGGCGAGAATATGCAAGCCCCCACCAGAATTCATTCGGTTCACGGTCATTGTGACAGCATTTGGAAACACTGGAAATCTTCCCTTGGCTATTGTTGGGTCAGTGTGCCATGTTCCAGAAAACCCATTTGGTCCGGATTGTCATAGGACTGGTGTGGCTTATGTATCTTTTGCCCAGTGGTTTGCTGTGCTTCTTTTGTATACCCTCGTGTACCATATGATGGAACCCCCATTAGAGTACTATGAGGTGGTCGAGGAAGAGGTTGACAATCCTGAGATTGAGGAGCAATTACCGGTTAATGATCTCAGTAGGCCACTTCTTGTGGAAGCTGAGTGGCCCGGGATGGAGGAAAAAGAAACTGAACATTGCAAGACGCCATTCATAGCAAGGATTTTTACTAGCATCTCGGGGGTTTCTCAAAGTTCTATACCAGATCCTGGCTCATTGGAGGAGGGTGGTACTATGAGTCCCAAATCTATTACGTGCTTTGCTGAGCCACGGATGGTGAGAAGAATTAGAATCGTTGCTGAGCAAACACCAGTTCGACACATCCTTCAGCCTCCAACGATTGCTACTCTATTTGCCTTTATTGTGGGGATGGTTCCTCCGCTCAAAGATTTTGTTTATGGCAATGATGCTCCACTTTCGTTTTTTGTGGATAGTTTAGGCATCTTGGCCGAAGCAATGGTCCCTTCTGTAATGCTTGTTCTTGGAGGAATGCTTGCAGAGGGTCCAAATGATTCTAAGCTTGGAATTCGGACTACAGTTGGCATCATTGTTGCAAGGCTATTGGTCCTTCCATTTGCTGGAATTGGGGTGGTTTGGTTCGCTGATGAAATGAATCTTTTGATCTTGGAGGACGATATGTACAGGTTTGTGCTTTTGCTGCAGTATACTACTCCAAGTGCCATCTTATTTGGAGCAATTGCTAGCTTGAGAGGTTATGCAGTGAGCGAAGCTTCGGCTCTCCTCTTCTGGCAGCATGTGTTCGCACTGTTCTCTATTTCAATTTATATGATTGTGTACTTCAAACTGCTCCTTTCTTATGTCTGAGGCTCGATTGAGACCTTCTCTGTTCTGTTTTTTGATTTACTAAAGTAGTGATTAGTATGTAAGAAAACGCATAATAGGAGTGCGTATTTGGCTTCTTTTCAATGTCCATTTGAATAATGATTTAGATGCTTTTTTTGGGGGGTCAGTTTGCTGTGTTGATTGATTAAGATATATATAGAATGTTGCTTGGCTTATTAATCGCAATCATAGTTGTGAAAAGTTCTTTCATTTCCTTTAGCTCTGTACTTTTCTGTTTAGTTAATTAAGCTTGAGATAGTATGAGTATTTTAGAATAAGAGAATAGTTTGTGGGGATTCAAAGTCTAAAGAGCTAACAAGCCCTGTAAAAGTACGAAAAGAACATCCATATTGTGGATAATTGTGAAGTGGATTGAGCGAGCTGCCTTAGATCCATGAACCTATGCATGTACGTATATATACAGATATATTTACATGAATAAGTCTATTGGAATTGGCTCTGTATCAATGGAAGAGTTGAGTGAAAAAAAAAAAAAAATTCCAAAGGAGGCATTCTGAGTAACTCCTCAACCTGGGGTTCCACCTGAAGAAGCAAGGGTCGCTGTGGCTGCCAGAACCCCAAAATCCATAGGACCTACATATATGGCATGGGAAAGTCTGTACCTTTGATGCTTATATGTGCACTTTATCTAAGAGTGATTGTTTTTTGGTCCTTCTAATGGAATGATAGACTAGTTTTATTTCGTTGGATTTATATCTAACTCAACAATGCTCTGTGTATGTTGATGCTCACTTGAGCAAACTGTAGCAACGGTTTCAGGACCGGCCATTGTATGATGTCTCTTATGGTGAAAACCTTGTACCATATTTACGGTTTTAAAATTATGCCAAAGGTGACCAACAGGGGGAACTCAAAGCTGATTTATTCTCTAGTTCATGTTGCAACACAATATTAGGCATATTCAAAGTTATGCTATAAAAAGGATCAAGGAAATTAATGAAAACTTTCTAGAAGGATGTAAACAACTTAATGATTTCATTTGACTTTTTTCTTAGGGCGTTAACTGTGGTGCATATTTTTTTTTTAGTAACTCAGAACCCTCATCAATTTATTATAGCTCTTAACGAACCGTATAACCGATGGTATACCGAGGAGATGTATACTGCTCTTTACGAATATCTCGTTTGAGTCAATGGTTGAACCCTTATGATATCTATGAGAAGCATACTCACGAGTTACTCGGACTAGGTACTGTGGTGCATATTGCTTAAAGCAGACTACCGAGTTCAATATAATACATAATAAACAACAGTTAAAACTCAACCCACAATAATGTATAAACATATTGTAAGTAAATCATATAACTAATTAAGATCATTATCCTTGGTTCTTCTAGCAAATTGATCAAATCGGTGTTTCTCTACCTTGATAATGCTTTGCCTTGACATTGCCAATTTATAGCTGCAAAAATACACATGGTATTCTGCAACAAACTGCAACAGCAGTCAAGAATATGCAGATGCAAACTGTCACCTGTGATACTGTGGTAAATTTCAGTAATATTGGATTGTTCACTGTCGAGATGATTTGGCTGTACTTTTGAAGTTTGAACCATCCCCACAGCAATTTTTTTATCTTCTTGCCTAGCTTTAACCGATTACTCTGCTTGTCACAACTATCCACCACTAAAAGCGCTGTCCAGCCCTGCCAAAGTCCCAGTTTATCACAATTTTTGTAGCATTAGTGGACTTGCTTTTGGCGCATCATAAGTGTGTGCACACATTATTTCAGTGGCAGAATGGTCTGTGTGATAAGATTTTCTTAGAGAAAGTTTTTCCTTTCTTCTTGATAGCAATAAAGAGTAACTAGATTGTGCATATGTGGGTAATTTAATTCATCTGCTTTTAAATTTGCCGAAAGAAGAATGTATATGATTTCTTCTTGATGGTATTTGTGAATGATTAGATGGTGCATTTGTCATTGGCGTACTTCATATTCTTCTAAGGGTAGGAAAAAACTTTCCACTGGCATTGGTACTTGCTGTCTTGCTGTCATTTGAATACATCCCTGCAAGCCCTGTCTCTCTCTTCTATCTTTAAACGAAATACTCAAAGAGAACAGAGGAGAACCTTATGCGTATGTGAATTTTATTTGTTACATGCAGAAAAAACTTGACAACTTACTCAAGTCACTAAGCATTAATATTTTTTAACTGGTCGAGTCCGAGTATAACCTTTTACGGCCCTACCAAACTTGAAGTTGATCCGAACCTAGTAAATATGTGATGCACCTAGCCAGATCAAGAGAAAAAAAAACCGTCTCACATTGCATATTTATATCTCTATTCATAACATCGGAAGCGACTTGCCCAAAAAAAAAAAATTACACAAAACATTAGAAACAAAAGGTTCACTGTTCTAAATTGCTCGCTCACATTTTGTAACTCTTAATGATAGAAATACTGTCCCACCCAGATAAGAAAAATAAATGAAAAATAATATTCACTACTCTTGAAATTTGATGAAAATATATGAAATTACACATTATTTTTATTTTTTTTAATATATGCTACAAATTTTGCTTGGGTCTTTTGGGTAATGCTTGCTTATGTTTGTTTGATGACCAGAGCTTAGATATGTCTTCTTCTGATAATTTTAAATTACTTTGATCGCCTAATCGTTGACTTGAGCTGCCAGCATACTTGTTTATCATCATTGTTCTAAACTCATAAATCACGAATTTGTCATGCCCTTGACTTAATTGTTCGAGACAGATAGTTGAGAACTGTGAAAATTAAATAAAATAAGTAAAATTTGATCCAATGTCAAGTTACAATGAATCATAATTATCGATGTATCTAAAATTATTACTCATTCTCATATAAAATAATATTTGAACACATTACCATCAATTACACAATAATATAATTCATTTTAACACCATCTTCAATGACAGCATCCAAGGTTTGCACAGTCGAAACACATACTATAATCATATTTTTATTTCAAAAATCACGATTTCATAAATGTAAGAATAAACCCATACTCTGGGTGACACATTTCATAATATTAATAATTAAGCTCTTAGTTAAGAAAAATAAACACAAATATTATTATCCATCGTTAAAACCGGACTTAGGCTACTTAAGTCTAAGCTACCTGTGTATTTTACCTTAGAAATTGGGTCACCATAGTTTATGATTTTATTATCTAATATTCACAACTTAACTCATTATCAATAAATCAACATTAACATCATTATAATTAATAACCACCATATCTCAATATATAACAATAATCCATATAATCTCATGCAATGATTAATGATGAAATACAATGTTAATGCAGGTTCTTTAATTTCCATTTACTCCTAACTTTATCTTGGGACTAGTAGTGTTTAGCAAAACACGCAGGATCACCAATTGCATCATTTAACGCTCACGGCGAATGACCATCTCAAATGTATAACTTGAGTAGGGAAAGTGTTACATCCCCACCGATGTAAGATTCAGAGGAACCGTGTTATTCCTTCTAGTCCTTCTATTAAGGAATCATGTTACAACCCTAGTCAAGCATATGTTTATCTCAAACAGGGTCCGATTGTAATTTGAAAAAAATTTCATAATATATCATTTCAATATTAATGTCCTAACTTTAATAAATAAACTCTAGTCATATATATCGACTGGGATCATCCGGTGTTTTCAAAATCTCATTTTTTTATTTTTCTCGAAATCAAAGATCTCGTTCATATACATAACCCGTGCCTCGGTACGTAAATAATATCCACATAACCCTCTCGGTCAATCAATAATCATAAATCAAATTAGATGATGTAACCTCAGTTCCATGCACATGATATGCTTAATCATGCAAATAAATATTTTGTCAATATAAAAATGCATTTTAATTAGGCTTGATGACGAATTGAGTTCATTTAATCTTTAAAAATCAACAATTAATAAATTTGGGCACAAAACAAATATTTAAAGATCCAAATTTAAAGTTTCTAGCATTCTACCATTTAGCGTCCTGACCGGGGGCTGGCATATCGACGCTGTCCTGATGCCAACACCTAATAACCACCTTTTATGTTCATTTTCAACGAAACCCCAACTCTAAAACAATCTTAAATCATTTATCCAAGCTCTAAACTTAACAATCAATCATATATCAACGTTTAAACATTTCAATAACATATTTTTACAATATTAGATACAAGAATAACTCAAATATATGTAACATCTCAACACATATGTACATATATACACACATTCATATATACATATATATACTATAAATCCTACAAAACTCAACTAATCAAGCATATAATATATCAAAATCTTCTTAATAGCATTTAAAACGCAAATATAAGTTTCACTTACCTCAGATCTAAAAAGAAGGTGAAGAAAAGAGCGGAGAACCTTGAACCTTCAAAACTTCTCTCTACCATTGCTCTCACCTTGAGCGAAATTAACACAATTCGACACTATCACGATGATCACAACGCTGAAAATACCAAGGATCAACTATCTTTCTTCTTTAAAGCACACTTTCTCTCTTTCTTTCTCTCTCTCTCTCGTGTTTTGGAAGCCATCGGGGAAAAGGGAAGAAAGAAAGAAAGATAAAGAAAAAGAAAGAAAATAAGAAAAAGAAAGAGAAAAGAAAGGCTATGCTCTTGACCTAATTGCCCAATGCAATATCAATTTGAGCCAAACTCGTCCAAGAAAAATAAAATAAACTGACCCAATCTCGATCTAAATATTTTATTGATCTAAAATAATAAGTATATAACGAAAAATAAATACTGAGGATTATAAAATTTGAGATGTACACTGAGATTGGATTTGTTTGGATTATATTTTGGGTATACCAACAGTGACATGATGTTGGTGTTGATGTAGTTTTAATATTGAAAGTTTAATTTTTTTTATTTTTTATTTTTTTTTTCTGATCAAATAGTCAAGTCAAGAATTTCTATTTAAAATTTTATGAGTTCATTTATACGTTAATACTCTTAATAGTATATAAACATCGGTGATAATTTGTAGTAAAAGTTAAATGGTAGCAGCACTAGTGGGTGTAATTTAAAAAATTTTAAGTAAAATGTTTTTCATTAAAATTTTGAGATAGTCAATATACTCAATCAAAAATAAATTATAATAAAATAAAGATTTTCTGGAACCAAATTTTTTGGTATTATATATATTTGTTGCTCGCGTGATGTAGGATCATAATTGCAAGAGTGCTTAAAAATCTTGTCGCTTAATTAAGGGTGTGTTTGGAGTAATAAAAATGAGATAACATAAGATAAAATAAAATAAGTTATAGATTCGTAATTAGTGTTATGAGATAAAAAATAAATAATTTTCAAAATTTTTTGAAAATTTTAATTTTTTTTTAATTATTTAACATACCAAATAATACCTAAATTATTTATATGTGGTTTTTCCCTTGAAAAGAAGTGAAAGTTGGTGACTGACGGTTTCTTCAGTTCAGTTCATCACCATTAAATAGAAGTAAAAGAAAGATTGATACTTAAAAAAAAAAGTGGAAGAGGTTGTCAATAATCAAATAAGGGATGAAACTGATGAGGGTTTTGCTTACCTATTAATGGGCTTTACAGTGGGCCCATGCATTCATGCATGTAAAAAACGATACTAATTGATGCCCATTCATTTATGTACGCATGTGCTGACATAATAGCCATTAATAAAGTTGTTGTCTAATTAAGGGTTTTTTTACGTTAATAATATTAATAAAATCAAATATTACAAAAATAGATCGGACGTGGAAGATTTACAAATAAATAATTTAAATATACTAATTTAATATTAGAAGTTATAGAAAAAAACTAGGTCGTTTGAAGATTAGCTAAAACATATCTCTTAAGTTTGATGATTTTATAGGTAAAATTAGTACTCATTTGTTTATTTTAATATTTGTTTAATATAATTTAATTACATACATTAATACAATAGTTAAGTAAATATAATTATACTAACTACACAACATTTAGCTTTAATATTTGTTTAACATGTATTAATTACGTACATGAATACAATAGTTAAGTAAATATAATTATACTAATTCCTAATAATTTAGCTTAAATATTTATTTGTCATTAAGAAAAATATAATTAAAGATAAGGTCTACTTACATAACATAGGAGTTACTAACTGAGGTTAAATTAAGAGAGTACGGTATCTAATGTTTATTTTCTTCAAGGCTGTAAACTGTCGCTTGTTAATTGTTCGTAATATCTTAAAAACAAATTTCGTTGTTCTGTTTCTGGGTGAAAATGTCATAGATGCAAATGAAGACGTTGGCTACGATATACCATTCAAGCGATGTATCAGAATTAGTACTAACTGTACTTATATGTTGTTGATGGCAAAGCTATACGAAGCTTCCCGTATTGACCCAACCCAGGTGGTTTTGAGAGCAGTGTACAAATATTCTATTGTTAGTAGCAACGGTCAAATACTTCACAGACCCTTACAATTAGTGATTGATGACACTGTCGAGGCAATGTTTGCTATTGTTCAAAATTTCAACCGTAATCACTGTGACATGTACTTGGACTTTCAGCCCATTGATGATGTGCCGATCGACAATCAAAGCAACCTTCAATTAAATGAGCCAATTGAGGATTTCGTTGGGAGCTATGATCAAGCCATGCCCTCTTCCGCATACAATGAACCAGCAAATCAGCAACCAGATTTAGGGGATGCCATCTTCTGTACCACGAATGAGCCCACCAGTGAAGTTGTTCGTGAGTACATCCAGCAACAGGACATGTCTTGGGATTATGTGGCTGACCAGGCCGACGATATCAACATGGTTGAAGGCCCGCTTGATGAGGATGATTATGAACTACACAACATGATGGAAGAGGAAGTTATGGCAGCTCCAATTGTCAACGAAAATGACAAACCAGCAGTGCAACGACTATATGAGCCTATGTCTGAAACATTCACCGCTATTGAATTAGATGATAGTGCACTTCATTGGGCCCCTTCACTTCGTCAATGGACATGGAATCCAGAGAATGAGGATCCTTCTGTCGGGCAGCTTTTCAAGGACAAAGAGCACTTAATCCAATCTATGAAATTATATGCTGTCAGATCAAATCAGGTGTATATAACCACGAAATCAAACAGGAACTCATGGGTAGCTGAGTGCCCGAAGAAGAAAAAAGGACAATGCAAGTGGTGAGTCCGAGCAAGCAAACTAAATACGCATGGTTTGTTCGAAATAACTAAGTACGATGGCCCCTACACATGTATCTTCGCGCGGCTTACTGAAGATCATGACCAACTGGACTCAAACTTTCTATGCAGTAATATTGTCTATTTGGTTAAGTCTAACCCTGCCTATTCTATTGTCTCGCTACAAGCAGAACTGAATGATCGATTCAAATATTCTGTGTTTTATCAAAAAGTGTGGCTAGCAAAGTAAAAGGCGGTGGCAAAGATATTTGGTGGTTGGGAACATTCATATTTGTTGCTACCAAGGTTAATGAATGCAATCCAGTATTACAATCCGGGCACAAAAGTTCACTATCGCCATCATCCTTATATGGGTGGGGCTTAACGAGTTCTCCAGTATGTATTTTGGAGCTTCAAACCTTTAAATAAAGGCTTCGGCCACTGTGTTCCTGTTGTATCGATCGATGGCACACACTTATTTGGCAAGTACATTGGAAAACTCCTAATAGCAATGGCACAGGATGCAAACTTACAAGTATTTCCACTAGCATTTGCATGGGTGGATGAGGAAGATTATGACAGTTGGACATACTTCTTGAGAATGCTTCGGAGGCATGTGTGTGGTTATCGACAGTTGTGTTTAATCTCCGACAGGCATAAAGCGATAACGTCTACAGTTGCATCTCCTGAGTCTGGTTGGTCAAATGCATACCATTGCAACTGCTTAAGGCATATAGAGGCCAATTTCAAGAAAAAATGGCCGGCGAAATAATTAACTGACTTGCTAAATCAAGCAGGGAGAGCTACCCAAGTTCGGAAATTTAATGACGCAATGGAGTTACTCAAGTCTATTAATGTAGAAGCATGAAAATATTTAGATGACCTACCTAAAGAGAAGTGGACATTTTGTCATGGTGGTGCTCATAGATACGGAATAATGACGACTAACGCGGTGCTCGAAGCCTACCAATTACCGCAGCAGCTCTGCTAACATTTTATAAACTCGTTTCGTACTTTCATCAATGTCGCTTAATCGCAATGAATGCTTCCCAGAACGGATTAAGAGTTGGTCCACGGGTCCAAAAGCTTCTTACTGACTACCAAAAGGATGTATTGGGTCACAAAGTACTTGAGTTTAATCATGTCAGTGGAGAGTGCCAGGTCGTGACTGGTTCTCATTTAAGTAGGGGAAGCAATACATAGATTGTTCGATTAAGGAGATGAACTTGTACCTGTGGTAAATGGGAGGTGCTAATGCTACCTTGCTCACATGTCATTGCAGCTTGCGATCGCATACGCATCGATTGGATGCAATTTGTGTCAAACGTGTATTCAATCAATTCGTACGTGTCCACTTATACGCCAGAGTTTCATCCATTGGAACACGAGGATTACTGGCCCAGTGTGCAAACACCATTTTTTATCCCTAACAGTAATCTTCTCCGTGAAAGGGGCCGTCCCCTTTCGACGCGGTTGAGGAATGAGATGGACAGATCAGAGCGGAGTTCCTCTCAACATTGTGGCATATGTAAACAACAAGGGCATGATAGACGCAAGTGTCCAGCAAGGGCCTCATCATCATCATCAGCCAGTAGGTTTTTGGGTTGAATGTCATCATTGTACCACATTAATTTTTCTTTAGATACTTACTTTATGATTGTAAAGCGGTGAGTCACCGACAAATATGCATGCTTTTGTTAGATATGTTTTACGCTTTCATGGAGGTAAGGTTCAGGTCCCCCTTCATCATGTACTATTTTATTATTATTTATAAACTGGTAGGGGTCCTTGCCAAACCCCCCTCCCGCTAAGGAGGTTTTTCCATGGTTCGATCTCTAAATTCGTAAACCCCAAAACATAAACGTAAACTCTAAATCCAATTACGAGAAAAAATAAACGTAAACTCTAAATCCAATTACAGTAAACATAAACGTAAACTCTAAACATAAACGTAAAGATAATGAACTTATGTAATTTTATAACCATAGTGCAGTTCCTTTGTTTGTATACTCAATAGTAAAGTAAAAGCATCCCCATGGCATATGTTAACTTTGATTTTGTATTATTGCTGGCAATTAAATAGTATTTATTTTTTACATGAATTAAATGTTGATATTGAACAGTGAGATGTCTCATCGACGACATATGTTGGATCCTGGGCCGATAGACCCCCATGTACTACACTCACAGGCTGAGCATCGATCGACTGATATTTGGGAGTCCTCCGTCCGGGTATGATTTACTAAATTGACTGTCTCGAGTGTTTTCTTTATGATTATATTCCTTCATACTTATTATATTTTTATGCATGCCGTTTATGCAGTTTGAGGAGGTTATTCGAGTTCGGTCTTCACTGACAGCCTTACGACAGATATCAGAGCCACCCCAGGATCCACGTGTTCTGCAGCAGCTGCATAGAGCCGGATTCTACGGCATATACCGACTGGGTGCTATTCACTTGTATTGGTCGTTGCTTACATTTCTAGTGGAGCGATGGAGGCGGGAGACACATACTTTCCACTTGCCCGTCGGCGAGGCTACTATTACATTACAGGATGTAGAGGTCATTACAGGATTGTGTGTTAATGGTGACCCCGTTAGTGGGACAGACTCACTCTATGGACTCCTGGCACGACAGGTGCTATGCCAGGAGCTACTTGGTAGAGCACCAGATGCGGGGGATTTCATGAGGGGGCGTCTGAAGATTAGCTGGCTGACGGAGCATTTCATAGTATTGCTAGAGGAAGCTACGGAGGCTGACATTGAGTGCCATGCTCGGGCACTTATTCTTATCATCATAGGGTAGCATTTGCTGTCGAACCACTCCGGCAATATGGTCAAGATACATTACCTACCATTACTCCGAGACTTAGATGCGTGTGGTAGGCTAGCTTGGGGAGCAGCTACACTAGCCTGTCTATACAGAGAGATGTGCTTCGCATCGACCACTCGCACAGTGGATATGGCTGGACCGATTTATTTTATCGTATTTTAATTAGACATGATTTGTTTGTTTATATTTTTCTAAGTTTGACTAATATAAACTATTCTACATTTCAGGTTAATATTATGGTAAGCATGCATCGAATTGCGGCTGCAGCCCTTGATCGTGGAGAGGTGGCTGGTTATGTTCGAGCGCTACGACATATTCTTGATCAGACAAAACCAGTGACCAGGGCGATCGATCATGAGGAGAGACTTCGAGGACCTGTTGATAGTAGCCAGCCAGGCCATCTTCGCAGCCCGGATTATCTCGGCCCACGTGGGTATGGCCTCCCGGTAGATGATCACGAGCCTATCCAGTTATATATGAGCCTGATCCCAGCTTTGATTTTCCACCACCACTACTCGAGGCAGACATTTCAGGTACCTCTGCAGGCGGAGACGATTTTCATGGTGAGGAGACGTGGCTACCATATTCACCGCCCACCGAGGCACACGTACCAGCTGCTGACCCGAATGTGCAGTTACAGACCCCACTTCCGACTACACAGCCATATGATTCACCCTCACCGGATATGGATGACTTTTGGTGTGGGATTTTACACATAGAGCCATTCTTTACATCCCCAGCACCCGCATTCGATACACAGACATCCGTGGTAGCTCCTCCTGCTTTAGCTAAGTATTACACTCAACGACGTAGAGTACGAGAGACAGACATATCATCGACGTCGCACATTCATATGGTTTTACTCACCGAGCAGGAGCTTCCAGCAGGAAAGGCACATGTAGAGGACACTATGACAGCAGTACATATTGACGACGCACCGGCTGAGGATTCACATGTGGATGAGCCACCGATGACATCAGCACCTATACATGAGGATGTGTCTCTGCACCCAGGTCGACCACGCCATGCAAGAAGGAGACCTCGTTGTGGCACATAGTGATTTATTACGTTTATTTTTGTCTATTGTATTATATTTTTCTATCATAATTATTTTTGAACATGTGAACAAAACCTTTATGAATGCAAATAGTAGCTAACCTTCAATTGGTCTGGGTTTTAGTTCCAAGTAGTATCTAACCTTTTTTTGTTGTCATTTCTATTATATTGTGA